>JAUYWI010095530.1:0-23023 GCA_034780595.1 Parotoplana pacifica | reverse complement strand
CAGATATCATTCATTTCATTGTAGTGTATGTAAACATTAATTGTGCAAAATGCTTAAAATGCAAATACTATTTTAAATCACATTAGTAGTATTCTTAGAAAACATTGAGGTAATAAAACAGTTCATGAATTATTAACGTTCGCTCAGTTGAAATTTCGTATAACAAGCAACACAAGAGTTTTCCACATTTTTCAAATTAGAATTATTAATTAAGGGGTAGCAATGATCAGAACTTGGGCATATTTCTAAAGTTACATTAAGGATTTAGTAAAATCTTTAATATGAATAATAAATATAAGATAAAATTACTATTTGAATAAACATATTTTTATGGCTTTTATATAGAAACAATTTAATATTTAGTTTAATAGTCTTTCAGAACAACTTCTTGTTAGATAGAAGTTTTTAAAATATTGCAATTTTTATATAATGGTTTAATTTTATACGTTGATTTACAAAAAGATCATTTACAACAATTGTAAAGTGATCTTAGATTTTAGTCCCCTATTTAATTTTTGACTGGGTGGTTATTATACTTTGTGTTTTAGTATTTCTTATACTTAATTAAATTTGATTATACGTCCAACCTCTGCTTTTATTGAATGACTTTCTTCATTCGTATAGTTGGGTCTATTCAAAACTAGTGAATGAATAACATTTTCTTGTTCTTAGAGTGCCCTGTCATGTCCTGACGTTATCAACCATTCAATTGAACACATCTCTATCTCGAGTTACATGGAGAAGAGTAAGTTTATTTTGAGTGTCAATACGGCAGCAAATAGGTCTCATTGGTCTGCCTCTAGCTCTGCACTCATGGAATTTTCTTACAGCGATACTTTCTCTAAGCCTTCTTGTCTCATTATATGCCCTAAAATTTTCAGATGCCTTTCATGAACACAAAACATTAGCTTTCTGACCTCATTAACTCTGTGAAGAACGGTTTCATTTAATGCCATTTCTGTCCCTGGAATCGTAAGGAGCCTGTCACTTTTCCATTGCTTCCAAACGCTTTTTCATTTGAACACTTATTGTCCAAGTTTCGCATCCATATAGCAATATTGACCAGATGTAGTTTTGAAAAATATTTTCTTGGTTTTAAGAGCAATGCATTAATTCTTTTGCTTGTCAGTATGATTTTTTATTTATTGAATGCTTTCGGTACTGCATCTCCAGTTACCTATTATTGCACTTACTCCACTGGTGTATTGTCAATTCTTAAATGGCAAATAGGAATAATTGCCTTCTTGTTAAAAACGGTATTTTTTTGTTTTGTTAGTATTTAAATCGCTCTTCTTTAAACTGTTTGATAGATTTTGAAGGTTTTCCTCTTCATGTGATATAATTATTGTATCATCAATATATCTTACAATCATTTCTATGATTATTTCAACATAGAGAGAAAACAAATTAGGAGATAAGACATAACCTTATCGCACACCACGTTTTATATTTGTCCAATCACAAAGATATCCGTCTTTTGCTCTATAAGTTTTGTAGCAGTGAAATTTCTTTAGCATCGATGCTCAGATTGATCTGATCTTTCATGATTTCATCATGTTTTACTTTGACCAATGCTTTCTTATAATCGATGAAGGTAACATATACATAAATCCTTCTGTTGTTCAATATACCTTTCTGAGAGTATTAACATGACAAAAATGGCATTTGTGTACCTTTATTTTTTTCTAAAAACCAAACTGTTCCCATCCAATTTCGCTCCGAATTTTATTATTAATTCTTACCATTAATACTCTTAGGATTAATCAATAGTTATTACAATTTGAAAGGTCTTTATTTAGACAATGGTATGAGAACTGACTCGTTCATGTGCTGAGGTATTTCTGCGCTGTTATAAATCATGTTTGCTTAAAACTTTGTTGATTCATAGATCTTGGCATGCCTTCATCATTTCTTTAGATTTCATCGTGACCAACAACATTCTTCAAATAGCTGTCTCAAATTTGGAGTCAGAAGAGTTATAGAGATATTAAATTACATGTAAACCATGTAACACTCTTTAGAATGTTATTTCCAGTCAGTTCATTGTTTTCATTGGCATGGTATTTTCGGTTTGGGTACCATTAATAACTTCACGAATATATTCAACCCATCTGGATAAAACTTTATCTCTCAGGGCTGTGTTTGCTGTTTTTGTTTTTAATTTGGCCATACTTTTAATTTTTGAGTACATTATTTGATATCTTCCATCTCAAGAATTTTGATTTCTCTATATTGTTTATTTATCCATTCTTCTTTGGCTTGTTTACATTTCAAACGAATAAGTTTATTGGTGTTTTTGTATTCGTTCATTTTGCAGGAATTTTTTGTGATCGACACTCTTGCATTAAGTAGAATATTTCTGATGTTATCCATTATGTAGAATGAAATCTTTACTGCAGCAAATATACAAAATTTAAAATAAAATCTGTCAAGCCTTCGAAAGTACTAACATCATAGTAATGAATATTATCCAACCAAACAAATATATAGCTTTAACATAAAAACAGCATATTTTCAAGATCAAATCAAAACTATGTAATCATGTGCATCTTGTTCTACAACGAAGCTGAAGCATCATAAGATGGTCAGTCAAGCTTGGCGATTGAAAATAATATCTAGTATATCCGAAATCAAAATCCGTGAAACAGTCCAGTCAGAAATGAAAAATATAAAGTTGTTAAAAAGCAAAACAATAACAAGAAATATTGTGTGAGACTTAGTACTCTCAGGGGTGAGTTTTAACCAGTTTTATGTGCACACAACATTCACTCTTCCCATAATCTAGTTATTATTCAAAATGTAAAAGGCTAAATAAGCACTAGTTGAATTAAAAGGTAAATCAAAATCAACTTTAGAGATGATGGGATCATTACATTTATACCAACAATGCATATTCCTTAAATAAGAAATGTAATGGCAATGATTGATTGAAGAACCAATATGATAAATAATATCAAAAATATCATAATTGTGATTAATATAAGATATATAATTAGGAATAACTACATTACTGCAGTTTTTTGTAAGTCTACCAGAACTAGTATTACTAAATCTGTTGATTAATATTGTTAATATTCTGGGAAAATGAATAGTAGTACAAGTGATAGAATGTTGTGTAACAATTTGACAATTATTACAAAATGTGACTTTATTTGTTTGGTTATAAAATGGATTACTGCAGATATTATGAATTAGAGTGATCATCACTAGCCAAAAGGAATAACAATTGGACCAAATGTATGTAGTTTCACAAAGACCATTAAAATTAATAAAATCAATATTGTTATTGCTAATGATTTTTAAAAAAGCTTCATGAACATCTTGTTGATCTCTAGTATCAAATAAATCATCATAAGATTTTAATAAACTAATAACATCCTTGATATACGGGACGAAGGGAGGGTAAAAAGCAAAGCGTACAGGGAGGAAAAGAGGGGTCAAAATGGTTAAAACAGGACGTACGTACTTTAGGGATGGCCTCTTAGTCATTTCATTAATTTTATCTTGTCATTTTTCGATTCTCTGCTTTTGAAACCTTAATCTGTTAACTGTTCTCACTTTATATTATTCATTCAATGTTTTTCATTTTACTTTTTGTTTCTGTCAAATTGTACCGGCTATGAAAAGAATTGACGACATATATCGCCTCTTTGAACATCAAAAACAGTTTTGTGTTCTTATTTATTTATAAATCTCTGCCAAGAAAAAAAGATTATAAAAGTTTCAAGAAAAAAGCTCCGTTATTAGCTTAAAAAGTATTCAAATTGCCAGGATCACTTTTACAAAAAGTATAATAAAAATGGCTTCCTTGATGAACTCTCAATCAAGGAAACCATTTTTTATTAAAAACAATTTATAACAGTGATCCTGGCAATTTGAATACGTGTTTAGCTAATAAAGCTGCTTTTTTACTTAAAAATTATCTTCTCTTTAAATTAATCTGTTCTTTCCTTTTTCGTTGTAATATTGTTTATATGTTTGGTCTATAAATAAAAAAATGTCTTTTCTTTGTAATTGTCTTGAAAATGCTACAAGTGATGGCGAAATATATTGACAATTAATAAATATGTTAATTTTTTAAATATTTATTTTTATTTTTATGGATTTACAATAGTTTTTGGTCGTAGGTACTTAGGAAAATTAGGTCAACATTTTGCCTATTAATTTGAAATATTACTAATCCATTTTACAATATTTTCCTATTCAAATGTTTTAATGTTTCTGAAATTAATTCGAAATGTTTAAAAAAAGAAAGCTGTGGAATTGTAGGGTACATTTCCAAATTTCAATAGGTATAGGTACCTAATAATAGAATGATTCATTCATTTTAGCTACAAATTCAAAATAAGAACAACACCCAGAAACCATGTGATATTTTGTTGTTTGATTTTTTGGTATAGCCGAATAATTGTATATATGTAGTTATTATTTATGCGTATTTCTAACATTTTTAAACAAAATGAAATGTTTGTGATATTGCCATGTACTTGCTTAGATCTTTGCTTTCAATCGGTGACGTTCAATGTTAACTTGAATCTTATTTTTAGCGTGGTAAAGAGCAATATCATCTTCTGGTATCCTATTTTTTCAATTTACCTATTTTCGTTTCTAATAACATTGGATATTTTAATCTATTTGTGTGCCAACTTATGTAGTTGATCGACTAAAACAGTTTTATTTTAAAGTTGTTTTGGAACAATTATAATTAAATCTTCTATTGTTTTGTGATAACACCACATCTGACTGATAAACAAAAGAACAAAAACATTTTTGTCTTTATAACGGAAGATTGGTTAATGAAAAATAAAAACACAAATGTAATCTTTACATTTTATATGAACCTTATTTTTTAACAAATCCAAAAATGCTATGTTTTTAGCATGTACACAAATTAATTTTAAAAGCAGTAGTATCAACAATACTTTCTAATATTGTAGGTATAAGGGCTACTGTATACCTATATAAATATATTTTCAAATGTAATTTTATTAATGCTAAAATATTGTTACCTATGTACTGATAATATAATTATGCAAAAAATTCCAAGTCACATGTAGTACAATTTTCAAAATCAAGTCTGCTTGGAAATCTCTATGGAAAACAAGTTCAAGGAGAAATAAAATGCAGTTGCTTGAAGTATTGAAATTAAACTAATTAATGGCATAAAATTAATATGACACATCCTAAAGTTATTGTGCTTTTCTTAGTGTTTCTGTTGACTGCGGCCAAGTCTCAGGAACGTAGCTCTTTTATCTGCACTACTAGACCGGCCTAATCTGAGAAAGGTGGCTCGTTTATCAGAGGCGCGTCCTAACCTCAGAAACGTCGCCCGTTTATCAGCGCCAGAACGACCTAGGCGAAGGAATGTGGCCCTTTTGTCAGCCCCAGAACGTCCAAGACGTAGAAATGTGGCTCTTTTAGCATTGTATAGGTCATTGTCTTCATTGAGTGTGTGGTAGTTTCGTCCGAGTCTTAAAAATGTGGCACGTTTAGTTGCACTTGAAGTGCAAATTTCTTCACATTCTTGAGCCATTGCCATAGGCAACTAGAAAGAAAAATATTAAATTACCCGTAATAGTGAGAAAATCAACATTTACTGGTGAATGACCCAATAAAGTACTACAAAGCACAATATGTTCTAGTTAATTGTGACAAACCGGGGCTCCTGATTTGAGGGCTGGTCATTGGTAAATCTCACAAAGTAACAACAAAGTAAAATGTTTAGGAAGTGTGGAAAATATAACACCTGTGCGAGCTGGACAAAAAGCCCATACCTAAAATGTTCACCTATGGGATTAAGCAAAGTAGCTTACATATGATCTTGTCAATAAGGCAATCTCTCCAACCTATGAAAAAGAGAGAACGAAGTTCTATGTTGATGAAACCAAAAATAGATTTAACATTCATTTCAACCTTCATTAGATGGAGACTTAAGACCACATATTTCGTACTTTTATCTACAATTTTGCACACAGTACCTCTAAATCAGCATCATCTTCACAATAAAAATCCATATTAATCAATTCACACAAATCCATCACAAACCGCAGTACAACACATCTACTGACTTTATTGTTTCTATTCTGTGCCACACTTTACCCCACTTTCTCTATTGCTGATGAAGGACTAAGGCCTAAAATTTCATACCTTTGGAATTCTCCTACAAATAAATTAAATTTTTTTTTACCTCTATTTCATAATGCCATTTTCAATGTTCTAATAGCTACTTATTGATGTTTTAGCAATGAAATTTGTCTTTTTATCATGCATGCATTAGTAAATCTAATTTTAGGCATCTACCTATCATTTCAATTACAAAAGCAAGCAAACAAACCACAGAGACACCTACCTACATTGTAGTTTACCAGTAGGTATTACATACATGTTGAAAATTGTATGTTTCATTAAACAACCGGATAAAAAATTGCATTGAAAACTATGGTCATCCAGAAACAACGAACTAGATTCAATAATCTCTGATATTAAAAGTCAAACAGCGCAAGGAATATTTCCTGTTTTATTTTTATAAAATAAAATTTAGATAGCAGAATTAATGGTTACCTTGAATATAAGAATGAAATAATTTGTTTGTATCGTTTTGAGGGCTACCTATACTTAATTATACAGTATGTGGGGACATAAGTCAAACTGCGTAGGAATATTTCATGTTTTATTCTTTTTAAATAAAATTTAGGTTGCAGAATTAATGGTTACCTTGAATATAAGAATCTAATAATTTGATTGTATTGTTTAGAGGGCTAGATACTGGATGGCTACCTATACTTAATTATACAGTATGCGGAGATCACAAAATTAATTGAAACTTGAAACTTTCTGAATGTGATGAAATTTTGACAGTCCAGCGATCTGTTTTGGCTAGAAAGGCAATCAACCGATAAATTGTAATTTTAATATTATGGGCTAGAAATACAGCAAAGTATCTCTAACAATAACTATTTTTATTCCTAATATCAGATGTCGAAGTACCTTTTAGTTTTTGTCTTCTTCATCGTATCAGAAACTTTAAGTATTGATCAGCCGTTTTGAGTTACTCCAAACCTTACCTAACATTCCATTTACCCGACTGTAGAAGACAATTTATATAATTTGTTGTTAGATAAAAAATATCTTCAGCTACTAAATGAGTAATATCATACCTACATAGAGTATCCACTCAAACATTCTGAATGCATACTACCTGTGATTTTACAACTACTGACTAACATTGATATGTAGAATTCAAATCTATAATTATTTTCTCGCTAAAATTTTGTCTTGATATATTTTGGGTTAGGTACTACTTCTATGTGACACCTAAGAAAAAGTAGTATGCAAAAATTAAAAGTATTTTTAGAAATACACAACTACATATTTGAATTTTAAACCTTTGAAAAATAAATATTTCATATAAAACTGTATAAAATTTGATATAAAATAACACGATTATGTTTTCAGTAAAAAAATAATTACTAAAAAACTGAAAACAAATTTGATAAAAAATTATGGTTGCTAAATGCACAAAATAAATAACAAAACACATCATAAACCTATAATTTATACAATTAGAATCAAATGAAAGCAGAAGTTTATAAACAAATATCAATTACAAAACCTATCTACATAATTATTTGAATTTGTAGCTTCTAAAAAAATGGTATAATTTACTGTATAAAATGGTAACAAAAGAAACAAATTTACAAAACTTTTGACATTTTTGTAGTTAAAATTATATACTACTTTTATGCGACACTATACGCAAATTTATAAAATATACACTGCTACTCTATGGCTATAACCTTTTTACTTGGCACACTTATAACATACCAGATAAAGAATAGATGTGCTAAATATTAAGGCATTCCAATAAATTATTCATATTTTATTTGAAAATTAAATTTCTGCAGATATAAATGGCTCTCATTGCTTTAAATGGTTTTGTTTTTAAGCCATTTCTACTGATTTTAGAAAGATTTACTGCCCTAAAATTGAATTTGGACTGTTTCCAAAATCAGTGAACCCCAATTTCTGATGTAGGTAATGCAATGACTTCTTTACTTAGTAGTACATAATTACAGGTCATACCGGAAAAATATCTGTTTTTAACAAAACCTTATATAGGTACACATCTGTGCCTCTTACAAACTTATTATGCTGTTAGATATATCTATGTTAGAAAGCCTAATAATTTAAGGATAATATAATTTTGTTATTCAGTATTGATCGTCATGAACAGCTCAAAAGAAAAAATGTATTTCTTAAGGAAAATGATTCAGAATGGTTTGTAATTCATTTCCAAGTTATTTCTAGTGGTTTAAGAATGAGAAGTACTCAAACCTGAAAAATATAGACCATGGTTACAGGGGAAGGTTACACCCCTAGGATTTCATACTTCCTGTACATCGATTTGGCTCAAATTTGATGCACAGGTATTTGGGAAAGATTAATCAATGCCTTTCTGTGGTGTTCTCCGAGGGACAAGGTCAGCGAAATTTCTGCAGTACCTGGTTACGATCGAAACAGGTATATGGTTTTTTGAAGACAGACTCTAAATGTCCGGCTTTTTGGAGCGTGCGGCTGATGAGAGCCGAGACGTGGAGTCCAATCCTTGTCCAGTGTATGGATTGGAAGCTCCGCGTAGTGCAGTGGAACGCTGGTGGTTTGAAGAACAAAAAGGTGGATTTGGAAAAATGGTGTGAAGAGTTCAAGCCGGACGTGCTGGCCATCCAAGTGAAGACAATTAGGCTTAATCGCTTCGAGTAACCAATCTTCAAAATAAGGACTGTGGCAGAACGAGAGGCGAAAAAAACTAAAGGAGGTGTAGCCAGCTACCTATATCAGAGAAAATATCAAATACTCCCAAATTACGGTCAGCCCAGTCGTCGCTAGCGACAGTACGACGGAATTGTGCTGTTCGGATTCCGTTCGGTAAAATGTATTTTGACATCTATAATTGTATGTCCCTCCAATTGGAAGCGGCAGTCAAGAACACAGAACAGCCTTCAAAGCCGATTGTCTTCCAACTAACGAGAAAACTATTATCGCGGGAAATGTCAATGCCTATAGTTCGACCTGGGACAACAGCTTGAGAAGCGATTTTATTGGCGAAGATATCGAGAACTGGGTCAACGAGACAATGATGGGGGTGCCGATATATGTAATTGTTATTCACAGCACTATTCATACTTCCGATTCTGTGGCTGCCTGCAAGATTTGCAGTAGTTTCAGGGTTGAAATGCAAAGTTTCTTGGAAACTACCAACGCTCTTCTTAAATCTGAAAATTGGCAGCATCCCAATATTTGCAGCGATAACCAATCAGGTATTGTTAAACTTAATACCGGCCCAGGTCAACAAGGAGGACTATATTGCACAAAAGGTTTGGGAAAAAACTTTTGCTCCTCCAAATTACAACAAGACCATCACTATCCAGTGGATGCGGGACATTGTATCGCACACAACGAGTAAACTGACATTACCGCAAAAAAAAAAACAGAGTTACCTTCACCCAAGTATTCTCAGCTTTACCCTATGAAGCCAGTGTGACTGCCCTGAGACACTACTTAAAATCCAACATGGAAAAAGTCAATCACCCAATTTACTCCGATATGTGTCAAATTGATTTCCCTTCCAAGACCAGAAAAGAAGAATATATCTAGAGTCAGCTCATAAGTGGACGCTCAAAATTCAAATTAGACGAAAAACCATCTGACAAATGCCAAAATTGCGCCCAAGAAGCAGTCCACTATCTACAGCACATTGTCAAAAATTGCGACCACTTTACATCCACAGAATCCGACACTTGAGAGGACATTTAGTGGTGTGGCAAACTTCCTCAAGAAGATCGGCACGCCCAATATAAGAAAAGGCGAGTATCTCAGGTGTAAAGAAGGTCTACCTCAAGGTAGTGTTCTTTATCAAACTTTTTTCCTGATTTGGATCTCGGACATTTATGAAGAAATGCTTGAGGAAGCCGGTAAATACCTTTTTTGCTGACGATCTTGCAATTACAGCTCAACGTCGGAAGATTGAAGCAGTCATCAAGATCAGCTAGAAAACAGCAGATGCCTTGGATTTCGAAGTGGAAGCAGAAACTGGCTACTGAAAAGTCCGAAAGCATCTGGTTTATGACGTGGTCTAAAGAAACAAGATCCCTATTGAGATTGAAGATCAAAAGATCCAAAGGAGTGATAAAGTCACTTTACTCGGCATACCCTGGACAGACTTCTTAACTTTGGGGATCACTTTAGAAAAATTAAAAGCAAGGCTGAACAGAGACTGAAAGAGATGCTAGTTATTAGCAGTAAGAGATAGGGCGCTTTCGAAAAACTTTTGAGGAGTATCTACCTCACCTATATCAGATCGGCAATAGAGTAAACTTGGATGGAAACTGCGAGCAAGTCCGCCTTTAATCAACTGGAGGTTATTCAGAATAAGGGAGCCTGTCAAGGTAGGTACTAGAGCCGCGAACGTGGAAATTGAAGCCGGGGTAGACAGTAGGTATCAAATCTAGAAGCAAAAGTGCCATTAGAAGAAATGTAAAGATCTTCTGAAAATTGTGACGGACAGCAAAGTTGTTCTAGTTAGCTTGAAAAAGAATTGGCATTGGTTCCTCTCTTGGGCTAAGAAGAGTTTGAGCAGGATTAGTAACAATATTGGTGGTGAAATGAAGAGAGCTGACAGGGAAGAAGAGACTGCTGAACAGCTGATGGTTGTGCCCTAGATAGCATTACATGAGAAGGGAGTTCTTCAGACCGGAAACTACGACTGAGAAGATCTTCATCGATCCGACAGACCATAACCCTACTTGATCACATTGGCCGCGGACGGCGTCGGACTCGATCAGAATGGAGCGATAGAGAGCTATGATGACGTCATCAGGTCCAAATATTGGTTTGTCTGATTGACTTCAAATTTGGTGTGTAGGTCCACTAGGAGCTAACCAATATAACTCCATATTTTTTGGAAAAAATATTGGCCAAAAACGTAACTATTTTCGGCTGAAATCACTTAATTAACTCTAAATACAAACGAATTATTCTATTTTGGAGAAAAGTGAAATTTATAATCCAGAAAGTATTAAAATTTGTGGTGGCTTGTTTATAGTGACTGGGATATGAAGGTCAGCAGTTCAGGGCAGGTCCACTAACTTTTATAAATAAAATGTTTTCTAATACTTATTATGACTTTCTAATTCATTTTTAGTGGTTCTGATTGAATTCAATCACTAAAAATTCTATTTTTGATGTCATTGGGCCCGGTCCCTAACTCAGTGGACCACAATTTTGGACTTTGGGTAAGTTAGGTACACTAGTATCAGAAATAGAGGTATATATGCCAAATTTAAAGATATTCCAAAGAATTATTCTAAATTTATGAGTACATCAAATTTCCAATTTTTACTATCTGAATATATAGGAATCAAATTTCATCCATATCGGTTGCATCGTTTATGAACTATTCAAAAAATTGACACCCCAATATAACAAACGACGTTATGAATATGTAGTATACCTTCTGATTAATTGATTAAGTACACAATATTAATTCGTAGGTACAAGACACATTAGGAATAATTAAAAACAGTATATTCTCAATTATTTTTTATGTTGATGACTGAAGAATGTTGTGTTGATATCTGAGATGGTCTTGCAGAATAGAGCGCGTACTGAGAGATTTATTACACACAAAACAAGGATACTTTCGATAAGTCAATTCATGAAAACGGCGCTGATGCATTCGCAAGTTAGCTTTACTTCGAAAACATTTTTTTAGACTTTTGCTGGAACTGGAAGGTGAATTGTTTGTACATTGATAACACCAAAATCGATATTGTTTCTCATGTTTTCCCTGCTCATGATCATCGCGTTGACACTAAAAAATAAACAAAAACTGAAGAAATAGATATAGGTATTCAAACATCGCTAAAATTTCATGTTAGTTCTGTCTAAAAAATCCACACTTAACTGTTTTCCAAATGATACCATTATATCTTTCATTTTGTCCATTGCCTTCTGGGCAATAATGAGTTGTTCTGTTTTGTTTGATATTCCAATAGTTTAAAACCTCTGAACTCACTGCTCTTTAAAATAGTAAGTAAGCCAGTTGATAGTATTTTCCGCAGTTGATTCTTTCATAAGAAAAGCAAAGGGGTATCTAGAATATTCGTCTATGATATGAAAATCCAAGTATTGCCGTTTGTGCTTTTCATCTTTGGACCAACAAAGTCTACTAAAAGTCGCGCCCAAGGTCTTGGTGATTGCATTAAAGATGTAGGAGTCATTTTAATAAATTTAGGTTTTAACTTTGAACAAATTTCGAAATTGTTTATTTGAGTTTGAACTAACTGGGTCAATTTTTTAACTCTGATCCTTTCTTTGAGAAATTATTAAGTGCAATTGATTCCTGGGTGCCCCATTTTTTCATGAACTTTAAAAATTAATTTCGGAATCGTCTTTCACTTCGGTGCAGTCAGCTATTCTACCTAACACATCAGCTCCAGGAACGGTTTCAGCCTTTCATTGACAGGTGTTGATGGCTTCACCTACCAACAAGACAACGCTACACCACACAAGGTGCGCACAACTATGCAGTGGCTTGAGCAGGAAGGCATCCCTGTCATGGAGTGGTCCTCCAACAGTACTGACCTCAATCCAATTGAAAACGACTGGGCATACCTTAAGTTAGAGCTTGATAAACGGGTTGTTCATGATCTACTTGAAATCTTTGAAACAACTACTAAAGTTTTCTATTCATTTACCACTGCAGCTGATACAGAATCTCCATCAGTCAATGCCCAACCGTATGCAGAAAGTTATTGGTCGAAATGGCAGTCACTGTGACTATTGGGTCCACTCCTATTTTACCCCATACTGAGAACGCATTCATGGCCATTTTCATAGCTAACCACATTTTGATTGATGTCAAGATGCATTTAGCATTAATTATTAACAAAAATACCTTATATGTATCACTAAAATTGTTCTTTATTTTTAGGGCCACGGTTTCTTTTTTCCAGCCCTGTAGATTATATATCTGAAGTTTGAGCAAATTTGGTCTTATTGGCATTTTAGAGTCATTGATTTTTCGGGCCCACACCCAAGAAAGCATTAAAAATCAATTTTTCTGAAACTCAGTTTTACCAATTATATTTATTCCAAAAATTATGTAAAATGCCATAATATACTATTTTAAATCATTTAGAGCCATTTAATAACGATAAAATGACAAATTTACGGACTTGCCCTGATATGATGGACCTCATAGACCATCAACTATAATTGTGAGCTCCAATTTTCAAATAAATAATTTATAATGGCTTTCTAATTCTAAATCTCAATATTTTTGCCCCTCCCCCCCAAAAAAAATCGATAATTAAAATTCTTCAAATTTGTATGGATTTGCATTACTGAACGTCTAATGGACCTACCTACACACCAACTTTTTTAACCCTAGCTCGGCTCCATTAAAAAAGGTTTACCCAAGGCACCTATGTACCAAATTTCACCCAAATCCATGCATGGGATGTACACCCCTTTTGTTAGAAGCGTAGAGGTTTATCAGCCTGAAAGTCAGAATTCATTTCAGTAAGAAATCTGTCAACGTATTTATTCGTTGTTCATTGTTTAACTCTTCGAGACTTCGGGGTGGGGGTGGTGCAATTCCCCCTAGCACATATTCTCAAATTTCTAGAAAACGCCTTAAATAATTTGAATGAAATTTAGAATTTAATTCACCAAATTCTCTTACGCATCTTTTGATGTATTTTTTGTCTGATCCCCTATTTGGTCACGGGACGGCCCCCTGAAAAAATGAACTTTGGCCAAAATTGAATAAATGTACATTTTATAAAAAATCAATCCTAAAGTCCAAAATGACAAAATTCATTAATATTTGGTAGATTATTAAAAAATGTTTTAAAATATTGATTTTTGTGATTTTAAAAAATGTATTGAAAAAAAATCTTTAGACTACACAAAATTTTTGCCTGGCAGATGAAAATTTCATTAAAAAATATTGATCAAAAAAGTTTTTTAAATAAACAATTACTTCATATTTGGCATACAGTCTTTATGTGACTTGTATACCAAGTAAAAATCAGTAGCTTTCTCTAAATTTAAAATTGATTTTGAGACCAGAACCGGCCATCGCATTTAAAATCATTCCAAAAGAACTAATAATGTACCATTTAGAAGTTATAAATTGAGCCAAATCATAACGTTTAAAAAACCATTTTCTATGGATCGGCCCTGGTATTATGGTGGCCCTTGAATATTAGGAACCAGAATATGTGATGAACCCAATTTTCTAATACATTATTTTTAATGGGTTGTGAAGACTATATGCTAAATTTGAAACAAGTAGGATGGTTTTATTCGATTTCAGAAGTATTTTTGTAATTTTTGTAAAATTTAAGCCTAAAATCATTAATTTGTGGAAAAAACGCCAATTCAAATATGTATAAATTATTTTACTCAGAGAACATGTATGCCAAATTTCAGCTTAATCGGACCTTGGGAAATATTGAAACTAAAATATGTCAAATATCCTGGCTTAATGAGGTCATGGGGTCACAAACTAAGGCCCAGTATTGGTCTTTATTTTTTTTTAATAGGAATTTTCTTCGTTTGTCATGGGGCAGGTGTGTGCCAAATTTTAGCAAAATCGATCCATGGGAAATATCTTAGTTTAAGAGGTTGTGGTACCATCCTTTCCCGAAGTCTACTAAGGGTTAAGTCGCTTATCATACCACTAGGAATATTACATTAAGCATTTTATTATGAAGACAACGTTGATTTAATTATGAAAATTTATTGAGTTCATAAAAGTATATATTCCAATTTTAAAATTTCTCTATATTTAGCAAAAAAAGGCATAGATGAGGTAAAACAGATCCACAGTCTATTAAAAAACAATGGAAATAAATACATAATCTGTCTACTTTAGCGAAAAATGGGACAGTTGGCAGCCCTGCTATAGTGTACTGATGTGTATTAAAAATGCATTTCAAATAAGAGAAAAAATGCTTACCTTTTTTAGAAAACCTTTATCACAATATTTACAAACATGAGGCCAAGGATCATTAACATTACGGTGTACCGTTCTACGATGATTTAAAAGACCATCTGATCTTGAAAATATTTTGTCACAATCGTCACAAGAAAGACGTTTCATTTTGGATGATTTCGAATAGTTTGATACAGATGAATCAAGATTCTTGGATGTTGGAGCTGTCAATAAAGAATGTTTGTTAGACATTTTCAAATTAGGACGCTGATCATATAGCAGCGGTATTGTGTTGTTGATAGACAGTGGGGATGCGGTAACACTATTAGGATTGACAGTCGCTGCAGTTATTTTTGTTTTATTTATCTTGTTAAGCTTGACATCT
This sequence comes from Parotoplana pacifica, assembly GCA_034780595.1. NCBI lineage: Eukaryota > Metazoa > Platyhelminthes > Proseriata > Otoplanidae > Parotoplana > Parotoplana pacifica. The sequence goes on along the minus strand of JAUYWI010095530.1, from coordinate 7,637 downwards.
GATGCTATTGACCTACTTTCAGATGTCACCATATTAGATGGCAGTGATGTAGTTTCAGATGTCACCATATTAGATGGCAGTGACGTAGTTTCAGATGTCACCATATTAGATGGCAGTGGCGTAGTTTCAGATGTCACCAAATTAGATGACAGTGACCTAGTTTCAAATGTCACCATATTAGATGGCAGTGACGTAGTTTCAGATGTCACCATATTAGATGACAGTGACCTAGTTTCAGATGTTACAATAATAGATGGCAATGACCTAGTTTCAGATGTCACCATAATAGACGGCAAAGACCTTAAGTCAGTTTGTGTGTACACATGATTTCTATGAAAATAATGGACAGTGGAACAATGGCGTCGTACAATTGAATAATTAAATGATGAAAAGCTACATTCTTCACATTGATGAAGCCAGTTACTCTAAAAGAAAAGAAAACACAAAAATGAAAATTGTAGACTAAACTGAGCAAAATATGTTTTGTTAGTTTTGAAATTTCATTTACAAATTATTTTCAAAATATAAAATGCTACTGAACTACGTCAGTCTGGGCTATTTTTAGAAACTAATGAATGAAAAAAAAACAGATTATAACTTTGAAAATTTAGAGTAGGTACTGTATGGCAAAATGCTTAGTTGCTGTTATAGCATTTTTTAAACACTCTCAATGATCACTTTTGACACACTCTAATGACGTCATAATAAAACAATTTTATAACCGAAAATAGAATTTATTAATCACAGACGGTCGTTTTGTAACTCTTCAATTGTGGAAAGATGAATGTTTGTCGAAGTTTGAAATGTAAATAAGCGATTATGAGCTTAAATGTCAATATATCGAAAACTGTTGATGCCAACGACTAAAATAACTTCCGCGTTTAGTGCAATTGGCTGTTAGCTCTAAAGCTCAGCCTTGCTTTATAGGTTCGTTGAAAATGGGCCATTTTTGAGATCTTCTTATTTAAAAGTGAAATAGTTTGACTTTAAATTAATACAATTTGGTTAGTCACAGATGGTGATTACATGTACTAAATTTTATCAAGATCGTCCAGTAGTTTAGAAAATAACGCATCTCAGAATCTGTTCATTCTTATTTTCCTACTTCTGCGCCTATTTTTCCTTCATCATGGATATCATAGTTGAAACATCAATTGATTATAATGAAATTTGGTATACATAGACTAATTTTGGGGTGACGAGTAAAAAACTATTTCAGAATTTTTGTGTGGTTGTTAAGGACGCCAATATTACATAGCAACATTGATTGTTTTACAAATTTATCCCAAATAACAATAGTTGTATAGGTATTTGACCACATGAAACCTTAGTTACCATATATGAACTTTCCTCTAATCGATTTAGCACTTAGTAACTGTTGCTAAGGACAACAATATATTTGACCATGTAAAACTTTAGTTATCGTATATAAACTTTGAAAATAATCTTTCTATTTTCTCATTAAACATAAAATAGAATTAGAACTATTATTAGAAAATATTAAGTTAGGGACTTGCATAGCAACAATGATTTTTTATAAATACATCCCAAATAATAATTCTTTGATGGGTATTTGACCACATAAAACCTTAGTTTCCATATGAACTTTCTTCTAATCAATTATCCACTTAGAGACTATTGCTAAGGACACAAAAAATCCGCGAAATTTAAAATTGTGTAAAAAGATGAAAGTTGAAAATAAAGTTACCAAACTAGAGAACAACTTATTGAATCAAATTGAAAAAAAAAACAGTTGCAAACATGTACAGAAAACATGAAGTTACAGGAAGATACGATACAACAAGTGCAACAAAAGAAGAAAATCAAAAGCAAGAGGTCAGTATAGTGTTATGGAATTCAAAGGTGGAATGTAATCCAAGTAAATTAGATCTCATTGCAACTCTTAACAATGGGCTGGCCCCTGGGAGAAAGGTTTGTGTTAAGGACATAGAAAACATTCAGGATCATCGATCTAAAAAGGGGCCTCTAGTTATTACACTCACGTCAAAAATTGCAAAACATGGTAAGGTGTATGACTATTCAAAAGAAACATTAGCTTTGAAAAAACAAGCAAAAATACTCATAAACAAATAATATACATAAATAGACATTACATCTACAGAAACAAAGTTTACTTCTACCCTACTGAAGGAATGGCAGACCGGAAAGAGAGAGAACTCTTTACCTATGAGGTGTATCAGGAACTTGAAAATAAGTTATTAAGAAGCCTTGAGGAAAAGTGGAATATCTCTGACCAGTCTAAAATTCCTTCATAAAATAATCATTTACTAGAATTTAATCCTAATTAAATGAATACAATAGTAAATATAGGGTAGGAATAAACAGCAACCAACAGTCATTTACACAACCATTCCCAAACTTAACATTTGATAATAGAACAGACAATGGTATTGATCACCTAATTAAAAACGACCAACATATTTGCTTAAAAAATGAATAAAAAAATATATATACAATATGAATACAACAACATACCCAATGAAAATAATCTTTCTATTTTCTCATTAAACATAAAATAGAATTAGAACTATTATTAGAAAATATTAAGTCAAAATTTGATATTATCATACTATTTAAAAAAAGGCAAAACCGATTGTTTAAATGAACTCTCTATGAATGATGATTACAATCTTATCTATGAATTCCCAGTAGAATGTAAATGTGGAGGTATTCTAATTATGATCACCAAAAAATAATGCAAAACTTTATTAATATTATAAACAAGATCATATCAGATACAGCCCCGCCAATTAATAACGCCGCCCCCTATCTAACTGCTTGTTAAGTAAGTGTTTTATGAAGATTGTCACATTATTAAGACAACTTTTTGAAAGAAGTAGCCATTTCAAATCTGAAACCTAATGGTTTTGAAGAATATACAAAAAGTGAAAGATCTGTGATAGATCCACTTCGTTTTTTTTCTTTTTTTCTAATTGCTTTACTTTGAGGAAAAGGTTTTACAAAAATAAAAGTCTACCGCAGAAAATAATGAAGAGTCACAGATGTAAGGGCTCTTGGGCTGTGATGGTCTCTATGACCCCAATGTGGGTCAGCTTGGCGGCCCTAAAGTGGCGGGTAAATGAAGAAGAAGTTATTTCAATTCAATATTTGAATAATTAAAGTTCGTTAGAGATTTATATAAGGAATCAGCTTTTATTTAGATGAAAATCAATAATTTTAAAAACATGAAAAAATCAACAGTTTGAAAATTTAACTTTTGTTTTAAAAGTCTGAAAATTAGTGATATTTAACATCTTGGGTACAAAAATTTAAACGCCTATGGACGATAGAGGTTATTCTATAGCATAGCTAATTTATTTTCTAATAAAAATGTCATAAATAGCAACTCTATTCTTACCTGTTTATATTGGCCACCATGTGACCCTTGGTCCAAATGACGAAGAAGAGACCGTAATTGAAAGGATGAATACTTGCAACCAGATTGTGGACATCCAAAAGAAACCGTAACAGAACTATTTTCTAAAATAAAGTTAAATATTAAAAAAATTAAACCCTTCGTAGATCATGGGGAAGAAGGTAGCATAGATATTTTGTTGTATGATAAGAAAAATATTGTATTACCAGCATATGAGACATCAAAGTTTCTGAAATACTTTCTATAGTACCTTACTAATATTAATTCTCAAATTTGAACAGAATAGGCCTTTTCATTTGGATTTTGTTTGAGTTTCCAAAAATGGATTTGTTTTACTGAGTCTTTAAAAAACAATTACTTAAGTTATTTATTAATTTTTAAAGATAAAAACATATAATATATCTTTAGTATGTCTTTTATTCATCTTTGTTTAGTTCCTAAAATTTCAAATTTCATTTTATTAATATCACAAAAATATATCACAGACAGTCTAAATTGATTCTCTTTTTGATAATTAACCATTAATTAATAATTACTAAATTATATAGATATATCTATATGTATAATTTAATATCTATACCTAGGATGAGTAGACAGTGACTGGTGTAGTATATGTAGAATGAAATCTTTACTGTAGCAAACATTCAAAATTAAAATCTGTCAAGCCTTCGACAGTACTAACATCATAGAAGTGATTATAATCAAACTAAAAGATGTGCAAAATATATGGCTTCAACATAAAAAAGAAATAATGTTATGTTTGTCTAACATTAAACAAACATTACCATTAAAATATCCCTTTTCAAGGTAATTTCCAGCATTCTCTCCACTCTTTGGTTGCACTGGAATAGTTACTAGGCCTGACTGATTGAGAAATGTTGTCTTTGACGGTGACATAACAACATCTTCAACAAAACCAGTCTCTTCTAGTAGAAGAGGGGTAAAATCTTGATGATGATCATTGTCTGTTTCCTGCTGATTTTGATCAGTGGAACATTCCTTTTTGTTGTTATATGAATTCTAAAAAATTGAATTGTGAGTAAGATAGATTAGACACTTTATTAATTAATCCAATAAATCGTGGTCAGTAGTTTACACTACAATACTCATAATGCAATAATTATAAGGATGTATAAAAAGTAAACAAACTGTAGGCAAACGATGAAAACAACTCACATCAAATAACAGATTAAAAGAGTTTATATAGAAGTAGTTACACTTACAACCCTTCTAAAAACCCAAAGACTAATAACTCACCCACAGGTTTTTCTAGAAATTTTAATCCTCCAGAATGAAATAACTGACACGGTTGATCTTGCCATGAAGAAAAATTGAAGGTATACAAATTTCAAAAACACTTCAAACTTTCGGTTTCAACTAGAAGCCATAATTAGCAACATTGTTTGTAATGTACCTAAACGTTCTGTTAACTCTGGTGTCCATAAATTAACTGTTTAAATTGTAATAAATTTTAATAGGTGAAACATGTTTCAGAGCGCAGAGAGATTTTGTTTCTTAATGTAACTAAAACAACTGTGTAGTTAACAATTCTTTAGAGTCGAGTCATGGTAGTGATTTTGATAATCCATGTGCTATTGTCAACAAGCGTATTATTAAATCTGCTCTTATCAATGTCAACTACGTTAAAGCTCTGAATAACAATCTCGGTTTTTTCCAAAGATTTTGAGCAATCTATGGTATTTTCCCTGTTGATAGGCTTATCAGAAAACTGATAGTCGAATCAGTGACGTTATAAAGTTAATTTAAAGATATAAACATAATGTTTATAAAAACATAATATAAATATTTAATTTCGTACATATATATCTTATGGAGCAAAAGACAGGTAGACTGATCGAGTTTGCCCCTATTTCAATTATACCTACTAGATAACGTCTTTGATTGATTTTCAAATTTTCGGTAAAAAAAATCGATGTTTTAGGGCAACAATCGCTAAAATCATAGAGTAATAAATAAATATATATAATAATTACTCTATGGTTAAAATGGCTGAGAAATCCTAAATAAACATAATCTATTGCTCAACTCTGGTTTCTGTGGTCTTGGAATCATTAAAGTAATGTTAGAAAAAATAGTTCGATTTGGCTTTAGCCCAAATAAAATGATAATAAATAATATTTTTAAAAAAGTGCATGGATTTCTGTTTCTGGTTGTCCTACACACCAAATTCGAAGTCAACTGAACAAACTTGAAATGTTGGACCAATCAATGACGTCATCAGCTCCTAGCTCGACTACAATATCAATATTTAAAATTATACAAAATTTGTCAATGAAGCTTCCGTATTTTTGGGAGACCCTCTCTAAGAGGCAGGTAAATATATAGAGAACTACAGATGTTGATGAAGCAATTATTCTTTTTAAAATCGTAAAATGTTGGTTATTCGTATTTTTCATATTTCTTTTGTTAAATAGGCTGTTTGAAATTTGGTAGGTTCCAGATTCAAGTTTCTGTTATAGCAATTTTGTCTTAGAGACATATTTTATATCGCTCGCGTGATTAATTTCTGTCTTAATTTTGCATGATCAGATATCAACTTATGGAATTTCAGTCCTCATGTGATAATTCGCTATGTAATAATAATATTTTGTCTGTTTTTTTTTACTAATTATTTTAACATTCTGTTTTGTGTGTTTGTAATTTGTTTTTAACTATTTCTTCTCAATCAATTTTAATATTACCTATTTGTTTAATCATATTTCATATCATAAGAGTGTACTATGTACAAAATAAACTATTTTGAAAAAACGCTGTTTTTTTATTGCTCCTATACCGACTTTTACCCAAAATAAGTTGATGGTCATCCATATCATTTTCCAAAATCCTAGTATCAGTTTCAATAAACTTTTTGGTGGAATAATGGCAGAATCAAAGATATTTAACTAAACATCTTTTTGGTATAATAATTTATTTAAAATGTAAATCAGGTTGACGTAGTTAATGCCTACTGCATGGCCATATTTTAACCTTTGTGATTATTCATTACTGGGGATAAAAATATAGACCCCTACAAAAAGGAGCACTGATATTGCATAGCTCGAAAACCATCGATTTGGGTTAGCAACCACTTCCAAATCCTCCTTCAAATCGACGAATGGCGTTAGATACTCTGAAAATGGAGAATTAAAAAGAGCTTCAAGAAAGCTGACTGAGAGAAATCCACTCCTGAACATAAAATCAACAACAACAACAACCTCACGTACAAATTCGATTCAGCTTTGATGATAAAGTGGAAGACGATGTGGACATTGATTCAGACTCTGGGAATTCAACCACAATATTTAATCTTGTCACAGATAACCCATTAATTTCGCCTCAAACAAATCTCATGTTTAAAAACACATCAATTTTTCCTCCACCAAATCGTTTTTCATTACATTCTCTATCAACAATTAATGTTTAAACTAAATATGAAACTTCATGTGTCTACTAATCGAATTCTCAATCTTTCTAGCTTTAATATAGATAACTCTTCTCTCAATATTTTAAATAAAGGTTGTCTTTTTCTATTAATCCAATGTATATCTGTAAATCTGTATCATGAGACTAATGGGCACTATCCAAGACTTTAACCATAATAGGAGTGCTATTTACAAAATTAACAAGCACACTTCATTTATTGTGCTTACTAAATCAACCATTAATCCTAGCGTCGAATTTTCAACAGCTCATAGAAAGGTTTTGTTTATTTTAATAAATAATTTCAATCAGTTAATCATAACAATATTACTCGTAACAATATATTCAAACTTTGAAATAACTTCACTATTTCCATTAAACCTGCTGATAAGGGTGCCTACATTGTTCTTCAAGATTCTGATAATTATAATTATGAAGCTCTTCGTCAACTTAATAATCTTAATCACTATAAAACTTATCGATTCTCCTATCTACCCACAAACTGCTCTTTTAATTAAGTCTTGCTTAGATTATCTCCATAACAACAATTTTTTAAACTAAAGTTCAACATAAACAATTTACTTCCTCCTGTTTATCCCAGATCCAGATTCTTTTACATGCTCCATAAAATTGACAAATCCGCTTCAGAGTGGACTATTCCTAGCGTCATACCACCTGGTCGTCCCATCATTCCGGATTGCAATTGTAAAAGTTACATGTCAAGTTTTCTGCAACCTTTGGTAAAAAATATCCCTTCTTTTATCCGTGACTCCGATCACTTCCAAATGATTTTGAGTGACTTAAAAGTCCCACATAATTC
>JAUYWI010095519.1:0-11921 GCA_034780595.1 Parotoplana pacifica | reverse complement strand
AGGAAAATGAGGCTTGATAGTGTTGTGAAGCACAGGCCACACAATGCTTATGAAATTGCTGTTTGTGAGGCACAGCCGTTTGAAACAGCTAATCTTGTAGTGCAGTAGGTTTATTGAATCAAGCATGTGACACACACATAAAAAATGTAGATACCTAACTGAAACACTGAAATTTCGTCTCTAATTTTTATACAATGGTATCTACCAAATTAGTTTAACTGATTTAGATAACCCACTAGTATCTAAAAAATCGGAGTTTAGACATGAACACTAATAGATCTAGCTATTCTAGATGTTAACATTTTGGACATGGATCAAGCAGTACACATTTGCAAATACGGTCAAATGAATAAATTTTACAGAGTATAACAACCACTCGTCTAATATGTTATTGTGTCAATCTAAATAAATATGAATTGTGCAGTGTACCCATATTATTATTGTCTTTTTAAATAATATGGGTACATTATACAATTTACCTAGATTTATTTAGGCTGCTTTAGATAAATAATAAATACCTCATTAAAGATGGTTATATTGTAGAAATTTGATGTGTTTCAACCAGCCCCAGTCCCTAGCCAAACTTTTTGTGTATTAAGTACAAACGATATTTTATAGCCATCTAACTTTCCTCTATACCATCTTCTTAATAATTTGATGTGCACGTTCATTGAGTAAAATAATAAAATTTGAATTTGTATCCTTTTTTGAAAAATATTGATCAATTTTCTAAGCTGTATATCTCAATGCAAACAAAACATATTTACCCCAACCATCGCCTCTTAAACGCTGTTGAACTCCTGCATTTGCTTTGCTGCCATGGTGATACCAGTACGTTTCACGACTAAGTAGTGTATCAGGAGTTGTTCCTAAATTGTATAGATCATCATGATGATCCTTCGTAGGGGTTCGAGATGGAGAGATAGCACGCAAAGTTGCTGCGTCTTTGTCTGACCCAATGGAACCTTGTGAACCACTTTAAAACAAAAAATATATATTAACTTGATACAACCATATTTCATTTAGATTCTTTTTAAGAAGTACTGTACAGCAGTACAGAGAGCAAAATATAAGCCATAAACATATGTCTAGCAAAATAGCAACTTAAGCACACAAATCTACAAAGTTTAACTAGGAAAATTTAAGAGTGCTTTGGATGATCTAGCTATGCCTCATAAAATTATACAGAGCACTTTGTTCTGTTTTAAAACTTTAGAATGCACAATCTTCAAAGTTTTGATTAGTAAAGTTATTTAAACTTGATTCATTGGACAATGGTATTTATTTTGTGTTAATGATTTTGATATTCAGTTGCTTGTATTTTGATTGTTGTTTGTGTAAGTTGATTAAAAGAGTCTGAGTTCCGGAATATTATATAATATAATATTCATGCATCTCTCTGCAGTACTATAAACTTATTTACAACAGTAATTTTTCAGTTTCAAATATTTTGACATCCCGCCTGATTAATACAGAATCTATTTGTACTCGTAATTCAACTTTTAAAAGTAGTTTTATTTCAATAGATTACATGAATAATTGCATACAGGCATAAAAAACTTGTGATTAAGAAAAGCCTTTATTGCAATAAAATTCTCAAAAAAAAGAGAAAAAAGTAAGATGATCAGGGGCTGACTCTACTAAACCTAAAATTAAATACCTATTAGAGAAATACTTTAGATACACGAAACACTAAGTTGACAAGTATTTTAGACACAGTACGAAACATACATAACTGTTGGAACTAATATAGAAACACAAACAGATTGGTACATAAAATATTAATATTTTTAATAAATTAGAGAACGGCAAACATGAAAATGTTTAGCAACAACTGAGGAAACGAACAAAATTATCAAATTTAAATTTGGCGAGATTTCTGAGTAAAAGACAGTGAACAGTATATTTTTGTAGATCAGTTCTATTCCTTTAATTGTTCTGTTAAGTCGCCTCAATAGGACTATTTCAATTTTCTATGATCCATATTACCATACAACAAGGATATGTAAGAAAGAGGATTCTAAATTTTTAAAAACAAAAAAATCTTAAGAAAATGTGGATTTACATTTTTAAATCACTCACTAGTTCAATCTTATTTTTTGAGACAAATGGAGAACAATACATTATAATTTGTCTCAACTGTACCTACTGGTAGTTGTCACAGTTAACTTGATTATACAGTAATATAGTATACATAAACAAAATTTCAAACTGATTCCTCTTAAGAAGTTATGATTTGTAAGCTTTATGGGCACACGAAGGGGCTCCACTGTATTTTTCCTATGCTAAAAATTATGTATAAAAATTCAACAAATTAATTCAAATTTACACTATTTGATGATTGAAAATATTTTAAACATTTTCTTAAAGTTTAATATTTTAAATAAACAAAATTAACTTATTGTTCTAATGCTTATAATATTATTTTAAATATACATAAAATACTAATTTAGCATAACAATTTTAACTATGAAATTATTCTATAAATTGAAACTCATTATAGTATACATAGAAATGCTGTAGTGTAATTTGAAGCAAACTTTATCACCTATTATCATCTAAACAATGTGACTTTTTGGTGCCCACAAAATTTACAAATGATAATGATAACCTATGCAACTTTTTAAGACAATTTTCAAATTATTTTCCGTATACTCGTACTATACAAAATAAAAAAGCAATTCTTAAAAACGTCACATTAAGATTTGCTTCACCCCACCCCGTATTCTATTAATTGGGTGCTACGTCCTATAGAATGTTTGCACTAATATTTGTAGCATTTATATCTTCTTGAATAAGCTGTTGCTAAATAATCTGAAATGTTTGTAACATTTTTTTAGTTAAGACAAAAACAAAAACAACAGCACACACATCCATAATCAATTAATAGTTAGAGTTCTCTGCAGTTGTTTGTATACTATGACTGTAATCGGTGGGAGAGATATTGCTCAGAATTCCTTTTCCATTTTGTTTGATAGGTATTGTTTCCTGTCAACATCTCCCGAAATGTGTAGTAAAAAAAATAACAGATTTTAAAGGGCAACATTTGTTGCGAAGAATCAAGTGCCATTGTTCACCTAGGACAGCAGTCATGCATAGAAGTAACTACAAAGATACTTTCTAACACCATGTTTAATTCTCTTATAATTTTTAAAAAGTGGCCATTTTACTTTTAAAATGATATTTTACAAGATATTCTAAAATTTACAATTCCAATAAATGTAGACTAACTAAATTCATTTTAATTGTTGAGAACAATATTTGAAAGATAATTTAAGCTTACTTAGGTAAGTAAGCCTTGTTTCCACAATTAAAAATTCCTAATTTTTAAAAACTGAAAATAATCATAAATCATTTCCTGATAAAAATGGCCACCTTTGTTGCTACCTCACCTGTGATAATAATCGTCCTCATATTCAGGTGTATATTTGTTGTAATAACTAAAATGTAAGTTCAAATACGAAAAACATGCCATTTGAACACCGAAAATAAAATCAGACTATTCCAACTTGAATAACATTGGAATAAGTACACAAAAATAGTTCTTTTTATAGAAAATATAAAATCTATAATTTACTTTTTGTAGTAAGGATCTGAGTAACCCGCATCATCATTGTAATAGTCTCCCATGTTGGAATCATAGCGGTGTTCGTTAGGTTGGCTAAAAACAAATTAGAATACAGAAAATTTGTTCAGTTATTATAATTAATAAACAGATATTTTTACTCGTATTTTATTCATAACACTGCAGTGTTATAGATTTAAATTTAATTACTACTAGAATATCGAAATTCTAATTAATTATACCACTAAACAGAAGCATGTCCCACCCAACATGAACAAAAAATACTGCTGAAAAAACTTCAACCAAGATAACAACCTCAAAAAGTAGCCTCAAGAAAAAAGAAAGTATGAAAGAGTCATCAAAGCAACGACCGGGAAAACTATCTCCAAAAAAGAAACCAGCATTCTACAAACCTGTCAGCCGCACCAGCTGCATCTAAAAACTCATGGAAAGAATGATCCTCAACGATATCATCAAAGACCTAGGAGATGGCATCAGCAGCAACCTCTTCGCGGACAACTTAGCCATATGGGTTACCAACAACAGTGCCGAAAAGTGCAGGATCACAATGCACTCGAAGAATAGAATAAGAACTGGAGGATGCAGATCAACGCCAAAAACTGATTACATACTTTTCTCCAACTGGAACCGTGACGCTAAATGGGAAGGAAAATTGAAGCTCAATGACACCAGAATTCAACACTATTGGAACTTAACATTCCGTAAACAAGTTAATAACACCAAGAAGAAATTTTAACTTAGGAACAACGCACTCAAAGAGATTGTCAATTCGAAATGCGGTAGAAGAACGAAGACTTCAGAAGCCTTTATATAGGACTCATCAGATCGGTCATTGAATAGGGAGCAGCCGGATGAATGCGAAAGTAGAATAGAAATTTTAGAAATGAAACAAAACAAAAGATGATCAAAGACTGTTTCAAAACAACATCTATTTAAAACTATTAAAAAAAAACAGGACTCATCCCCATCAAAATCAAAGGGCAAATTTTCACAGCCTACTCCCTGAAAAAAATCAAACGATATCACAGCAACCACAAACTTTACAATAAAATAAGCAACAGCAGAACTAAGAAAAACAAGCAGGAAGAAGCTGGCATGAAAACTTAAACTGGGCAACCAAACCAGAACTATTCATCAAAACATCTACAACGCTACCATGGACCGACATCAAACACGTACAATGCTACCCAAAATTATCGTACCTTGTCTCAAGTCAAAAGACCCTACCATCCTCAGAAACAAGAAAGCAAGAACGATTGAAGCTAGAATCAGGGATGCAGACGAAGATGTTCACCATACCCAGGAACCTGTGAAGATTTGGAGCAGTAGCTTCAACCAAGAGTTCATCGCTATAAAATGCGGCATCAAAGCAGCTAGTCTAGACAACAGATGGCTACACGCCAAAATATTCGCCATCTGCCTCAACAACCGTTGAGTCATTAAAAAAATCAATTCAGGTCATCTGAAAGTGGACACACAACCTGAAAATAAATGTTGGAATCTCTTTGGCAACAACAAAGACAAAAACTTCATCATCCAATGGATACCCAGTCACATAGGGGTCGAGTTGAACGAAGAGGCCGACCAGAAGGCCAAAGAAGTTTCTAGTTTGAACCAGAAAAACAGCCCAATCAATTTCGACACAAAAAACAAAATCAGAACAAATATCAGAACCTGGGCATGAATGAACCACCACTGGAAGATTCAGCACACCAAAGAAGCAACCCTTGACAGAGCTAGGCGGATCAAAATTGCTAGATATCGTACTGGACACTTTTTACTCCTGAGAAACTACCAAAAGTAAATCGGTGGTACTGATGACGGCACATGCCAGGATTACAATGAAGAAACGCTAAATCACAACTTGAACCTTTCTCCAAAATGGAGCCATACTCGTCTTGAAATCTTCGGACCCCTCAACCCGGACCTCACCAATACTACCGCGACTTTGATGCTGACTTATCTTAAAGCGATCAATGAGCTTCCCAGGCAGACGTAAATGGTGACATCAACAGTTAGTAAATTAAAAGAACAACTATCCGCTCCCATTCATCAGCAGCCTGGATATCTCAGCGGGTAAAACATTCGCCTTACACGCCAGAGGATTCGGATTCTAGCCTACCTACGACTGATGATGAAACCTAGAGGTTAAAACCGGTCTCATAGTGGCTTATGCTGGTGACTATATATTAATTTATTTATTTTATAATAAATACAAGTAAGTATAAAAATCATCGTTACTATGTTTAGGGTTTATTTCTCAAACCACTAAGAAAATGAACCAAAATAATAAAAAACATCTTGCCCGGGGTAAAATAGTTGCATATATGAATGAACTTGAAATATAGGCAAAATGACATATGATAAAATTCCATTAAATAAAATAAAACTCACTTTGGATAATGATATTCTACTTGATCACTAAAAATAAATTATCAACATTCTTTTAAAAAGATGCCTTTATTGCTACTATTTCTAATTAGCATTTTCTATTTATAGGGTACCAGTTAGATACTTCTGTAGATATTTATTTGTCTGATAAAATTAGCTTCTGCATAATAATTAAAATATCCAAATACTGATTATTTATTAAGTCTCATAAATACAGATAAAAATAAATTAATAAACTTCCTAAATGGCTCTGGCTAATGTTGTCATGCACACTAGGCTAACAAAGAGGAAAAAATTAAGAAAATATGATAAAATGTAACGTAAGTCTGCTGCAACTGAATAAACGAGGAAAAGTAGTAATTCAAATTTAATTAAACTATTCAAGTTATACAAATTCAGAATGTTAATGGTTTATAATATTATTCAAATGGGTTACAAAGAAATGATAAAATAGCTTAAAGATCCAGTTCATATAATAAATTTTCCTTTTTGGATCAACTACTTTAATTTCTGTTATTTTTACATCTTCTGTAATATGTACAGCCTAGTTTTATTATTAAATTTTAATTTAGCGTCCAAATAAATTTATAGGCCCAGCCCTTTTTATATTCGATACAATAAAAAGTTACCTTCAAAATTAATAAGTAATTTCAAAACACAGCAGATCACTCACACCACTATCTCTTTATAGATTAAAAAATTCAAAACGTGACAGTAAGTTAACGAAAATTTAAAACAGTTGTCTGATGAATAAAAACATTAAACTTTGTAACGTAAGTAAATGATTTTTATTTGTATACTTATTTAAAACTGTAAAAATGTGCATTGTATCATTCTAAAAATAAAAAAATTATTAAAATTAGGTTTGAACTTCTTAGGTATTATATATCACTATCTTTAAAACCATGCGTTAATTTGGTAACAGGATGTTGATTTCAAAACCTTCGTTGTCCTTGAGGGGGAGGGGAGTATGACTTCCCATATACCGATTTTGGTGAAATTTGGTATACTAGTACCTTGAAAAGATTCATAAACAACAAGTTTTTAAATTTAAAAAAAACAATTTTGATTTTGGATTATTAGATCCTTATCGATTAGATACTTCAAAAATCGTAAATTATTGAAAATTGTAAGAAATATGTTAACCGATTTTCAAATGTTGATAAAATTCTCCAAGTTTTAGATTATATATGGCTATTAATCTTTTACATAAAACAATAATTGGATTTTAAAAATATTGGCGGGCATCACAACAAGTAATAACAATCGACTATTTTTTTATAAACATTAATACTGTCCAAAAATGAATAAAATAGTCCAGATTTTTCAAAACATATTATGCATTTTAAAATATTTTTTGAATTTAGGAACCAATGAAAATTGAGTATTTTTTAAACTTAATTTCATAGTGTTTGTAAGGTCATACACATTTGAAATTTGGTGTGCAGGTTTACTAGGAATTCGGTAATCAAATGTACAAATACATTTTGAAAAATATTGATTATCAATGTTTTGGCCAAAATATCGATATTCATAGTCTAAATTCAAAACATATATGCTCAAAAAAAGCTATTTGAAATTATATATTAGAAATTGAATGACTCACCTTTCTAGTTAATGTTGTATGAGGACAACATACTGTGGCCGATCCATAAATTTTGATTTTTTTAAGTATCTTTCTTCACAAATTAATGGCTCTAAATAGTGTTAAATGATTTGTTAGTAGTTTCTAAGTCATTTAAATTTTTGGAATGCATACTCGTATTATATTGAATTTCGAAAAAATCTATTTTTAACGTGTCTGCCGGGCTGATCCCGGCTGGACCCAATTTCTGACTTTGGATAAAGTTATGACTTTTTTACTTGGCAAACTAATAAAGTAATAAATATATTCCAAATTTGAAGGTATTTCAATGTGCTATTAATATTAGAAAATTCATTTTCATTTCCCCCATATCTAAATATAAAGGATTTGTTTTATATGGTTAATTTTTGACACATAAAATATCATAACTTCGTTTCTGGTCAATATTATTTTATGAACTTATGTATAGTTGCTAAGAATCAAGTGGGGAAATCTCTTTAAAATATGAATAAATTCTACTAAAAAAAATACTACATTTCTTTTTAAATTAGCTCTTAAGTTGCACCCTATAGACAACAACCAATATTTTCAAAATCCGGAATATGTTAAACAATTGAATGTTTATACTGTATCTACTAAATATTTGACCTCATAATCATTTTGTTTAAATACATTTTGGCCAAACAAATTTAGACCAAAAGATCTGCAACAGAATGTAGTATCTCAATGCCAAATTTCATGAAAATCGGTTGAATCGTTTTTCAATAAATTTTGAAATACCTCAGCCCCACAAAGTCGACAACGGGTTAAAATTAAAATGATTTTATTGCAATATCTAAATCCAATTTTAAAATTTTTTTGTATTATGTAGTCATTCACAATTATTTTTGATTAGAATTTTAGGATGTTGAGTACCGTCTGTCCAAAATTCTGTGTGCATCATGTATTCTTGCAGGTAGTTATTTTAGCTAAAACGTTATTAAGTTATTTTTAGATTTTGGATTTTTCGAATTATATTTTTAGAGTTTGGATTTGTTATCTATTGTACCATTATTTCAGAAATGCAATGTATGGATGTTTTTTTAAATACATATAAAAAAATCATGATGCTCACAGACTTTTTGGACAGACGGTACAAAATAATACTAGAATTTAAATTGATTTATCTTGTGACTAGGTTAAATTAAACTTTCTTAGATCCATACTACCATAGATTTGAATCCAAATCTTTGTATATTAATTATCACTCAATCAAACTGTAGTCTATAATTTTTATGTATTAAGCAAACCAAAATAATTCAATGAATACTTAGCCACCTGTAATATCTAAGTTCACCACGACCATATTTCTTCTCCTCGTGATAATCAGGTTGGAATTGACCAAGTGATCTAGCTCGATCACTTCCACTTGCATCTGATATTGATCCTTCAATAAACTCTTCGTATCGACTTGGAGATTTTAAACGAGATCTACTATAGTATCGTTGATTGGATTGCTCATAATCATCATTACCATGAGGATAGTTGCTATCAGAATCTGTATTGCCACTTTGATTAGGCGAGGGAGTTAGTTTGTGATCAGAGTGGTAGCCATTATTGTATTTGTCGTCGTATGTTCGGAGGTGGAACACATTATTATAACCGATATCAGTGGGCACAGAATAGTCAACTCTCATTGAATTATTGGATCGAATAGGAGCAGGATAACTACTGGATTCCTCGTCATCATGAGCATTATTATTTCCAGAGGACCAACTTTATTATAAGTCAGGTCAATAGTTGAACGTTCGATGGAGAGGTTTGGTTGATTTAACGTGCAGATAAATAAAAAGTGAAGGCAAGCATGCGGCGTACGTAGGTGAAGAGGAAACATACAGGGAAAATAAGAGTAAAATATAGTAGTTTAAAATAAAATTAGATAAACAATCAATAATTTTTAACACCTTATTTTATCAATTTATTTAAAGAAAACAATGCTAATATTCAAGATTTAACATTAAATAGACTGTGCACCAAAATATAAAGAAGCACATAAATAAAATAAATTAACGAAATAGAAAAAATAATTTAACAGAAAGAAAACATCTGCATTTAAAAACTGAGATAAAACAGGTTTTGTATTAGCTATACTATTCATAGTAGTACTAATTGATAAACAGAAAATCTATAAACTAAAGAAACAAAAATAGTAAGATTTGTTTAAATGAAATATAGTCGGTTATTCAAAATGTAATGATGGTTATTTATCTAGGTACGTAACTGTAATTACTGCATTTCTCTCTTTTCTGCAATAATTATTAACACTAGTGTTTTATAATTATTATATAACGTCGTATTAATGTGCTCATAAAAGCAACAAGCTTGCTAGGGATCTATGTAGGCATTTACAATGAGTAAAAATAGCTGTGAATAAAATACTTCAATCAATCCAAGCCATTCGACCAACTATTTCATGTACCAGGAAAACAAAAAAATCAGCCCCAACAATACATTTCCAATAATGAAATGGTTAGGTACTCTTCCATATCTACTTTAGTAAGTGAAGGAATAATAGGAAGTAGGTAGTATCATTTTATAAATAGAAATAGTTTTATGGACAAACCTACGACGCTATGCCTTTCTTTATTATTTATTCATAGAAAAATTCTTAAATGTTCTTTGCATATCAATTGTCTCTCTCCCACTCTCTCTAAACTTAATTGAAAAACATAGATTTTTTTGTATATAGAACTATCGATTGACAGCAATAAGGTGTTCATATATTTTTTAATGAAATTCTTTGTTAATCAGCAATTTTGAAAATTTCAAGGAAACATCAGAGACAAAAATACTACTAACAATGGACTACTATCAACTCAATACTTTTGTTTGCCATACGCTGGTTTATAAAATACAAGTTTTCATATCTCTGAAACTACTGAACCAATTGCTTTGAACTTAGGAACATTAATTAGAATTTTTTTAAATTTCAAAATCACATGACCTATAGTTTGGACCAGCTCAAAGGCTCGAAATTACCCATTTTAATTAAACAATAATCGAATTTCACATATAATATGCCTGACAATTATTGATTTTTCACATTTAGGATTATACTTCAAAATTTAAAAATTATATTACTATTTTGTAATTACCTATTTTATTATTGAGATATTTAATAGTTCTTTTACTTTTCAATAATTAACTTGCAAAAATTAATAATATTAAATATTTCAGCAACAAAAATAAGTAATTATAAAATTATTTTTGATCGTATGAAAGATACTAATTATAAAATATAGCATTAATATCCATCAAAAATTGTTACCTATAATCCCAAATGTGAAAAATCAATAATATTGAATCATCTTATTATTATTCAGTTCTAACACGTCCTTCAACATTATTTTTTTTGACCCTTTGAGCCTGTCCAAACCAAAAGTCATGAAATAAATTAGTGATCTTTGTAGGTTTTGGTTAAACCTTCTTCAGGCTAATAACATAATAATATGATAAATATTTGAATAATAAGAATAACAATTTTGATTGTCCAAAATCATAGAAATCCTAAATTACCTATGAAAATATACAATTTTAGCAATAGTGTTTCCTCATCTTCTTTATTTCTAGACCGACTACTGTCTGTAGCCGATCACAGCGACAAGAACCCTTAAATTGTGACCCAATATAGTGTGTGCATATAAATGGTGTATCCTGTACCCATTGGACACCACCGGGGGGAGCACACATTGACAGACAATGGCAACCTCTTTACGGTCCTTGGGGACACCTTGACCATTTATCAGACGGGTCGGAACCCTGGCCACCAAGCAACTGAAAGTGTACCACGACTGGGTACTCCCGATCTGTAGTCCAGCGCGCTACCCACTCGGCTACCGGCTGCTCAGCAATAGTGTTTACTAAATTATTCCGAAGTAGTATAACATAATGTAATTTCTATTTTAACAAATTGAATAAAGACATAATTTTGAAATTGTGTTGACTTTCAGTAAATATAGATTGAAAATAAAAAGAACAAAACATTTTGTTAATCCGTCATATTTATTTCATAATCCAGTCGACATGTTTCACTTTATACAAGACTATAACTAAACATAAAATGAACCAAACTGAAACTAAATTAAAATAAGCGCATAATTTATGTAAATATAATAAATAATTAAATGACATAAACAAAAGAGGCACTATTGTTATTGAGCATCCTATTTAATTTTTCTGAATAATGTTTAATGAATATGGCCTCACGAATAGAAAGTTCAAAGTCATTATTCAATGAGATAATGATTTTAAAATTCAACACATTGTCCATCCGACACTAGGAGCACTCTTCTACATGTGATTTTACAGGACCAATCCTTT
>JAUYWI010095508.1:0-11921 GCA_034780595.1 Parotoplana pacifica | reverse complement strand
TGTTGTCTCTTATAGTATTAAATATTGATCTATAAACTGTAATCATGGATTTTCTAGTTATTAATGCACTGTACGTAGATTTGTAGATTTGATAAAGTACTATAACTTGAAAATTTTATTATGAAAATAACGAAATATTGTGTATCACTGAGCCTTTCTTTTTTAATTCATAATAAACAAATTGTAATATTTAAAAAAAATCTATTTGTTGTCAGCCAGTTTTTATTTGCCATGTGACATATAAGTGACATTTTCATTATTTATTTCTGGGAACGGTAACAGCTGGAATAATATTTGGCTGGCATTTCATTATATTGTAGACGATATTCTGTGTGTTCAGATCAAGATTTAGAGTTAGTGGGAGAGTCGTAATAACCGTCGGTATGATAGAAACGAATAGATTGTACAATTTGGTCAATAGTAAAAGGCTGGTGATCTAAAAAAAAATCAATATGAAATTTATGTTGGTTATCTCCACCAGAGCTATAAGGTAAAGCGTTAGTAAGATATCACGTTGCATTGTGGTCAATAGTTCCATTATTCTATCCACATCGGGACGTGGGTGTGTGTGTGTTATGCATTGCATTAGTAAATAGATTTAATAGCCGCTACCTTTTCCCCTTTGATGTCAAATCAATAGTCATTTTGGTGGTGATTTTTTAGCCGGAGATCAAAATGTATCATCGTCAGGAGGGTACATGGAAAAATGGTAGTTGTACATAATTTGGTCATATTCAACAAAACCTTATTTGACCGCTCTATAACCACATAAAATAAGTTCTATGCACATCTCTATGGATACACAGGTTCAGCCACAGTAGTGCGTGCAGAGTGGTTGATTTACCTTGCAACTTTTGCCCGCTGTATACGTCTTGGTGGATCGAGCTGGAAGATAGCGGTTCGAGGTCGCGTCCACTTGGCCCGACATGCCACAGTCCCAGAGTTTGACGGCCCCTTCTCCACCGCAGGACAACAGCTCCTGGCCGGAATAGTGGGCCAGCAGGCTACAATACAAATGTGGTGTGGTTTATTTTGTGAGAATGTTGGCATCTTAACAGTGACGTGCCCTGCGGACAGTGTGAGGAGGGGGGTGGGGTACCAGAATGAGAAAGAGAGAAGATGTTGTCATATGCGGTTGAAATGCGATACTATGCTAGTGAATTTGCATGCACCAAATTTCAGTTCAATCTAATTGTTAAATTCTAGGAAACGTCTACAATTACACCAACACCGGTGCTACCCCAACAAACTTGAACTCATCCACTGGACGGGTTTTATATAAAAGTAAGATGCCAAAATTGAATAAAAACAGGCCTAAAGTAACCTTGTGAAAGGTCTCAAAAAGCCGGAGAAATTCATGGCTGCAATATGTTTAAGAGTAATAATTTTTTTTAAAAACAGGAATAGTTTGATAAAAATATACTACTTATTCATATTACTCGCAAGTGATAGCCCAGAACAGCTGTGTCGGCCTTGTTGGGCCTCATCAGCCAGGCATAATCACAGCCTGAGCAATATAAAATGTTCGTATATTTCATATCAAAGTAAAGAGTGGAAAATATGCTATAGTTGCATAAGAGAAATGAAAATAGAAGATACTTGTGCGTGAGTCATCAAAATGAAGCCAAGATGAATTATGTAAAAGATCAACAGCCTAATGTCCAGAAGTGGTCGAACTGCCGTAGTGGTTTTTATGCCTGTAAGTTTGTAAATTTCTTGATTTTATTTTATTGAGAGAAATAGAAATGGTGTCCTTAGAAATCATGTGATTTACTTGTTTGAAACAGAATGTATTTTAGAGTTTTAATATATTGAGTGAACATTTTGTCAGATTGAGAACAAATGCTACAGACCCATTCTTCAAAAGTGCAAGGATTGTTATAATTATCAATGCTGTTTTTATTGGTATTTAACAGTATTGTTGTCGTTAGTTTTTTAATTGTAGGTATAGAACCGTTAAAATTTAAAACAAAAGTTTTCATGACTTTTTGTTTTGGTAAAATCTTCATTTGAACCATTACTTTTATTGGCATTTTTCTATGAATAATGGTCAGCTAAGCCATGATTGGCGTTGAGTCCTAGCGGTTGTTTAGCAATCCACAATTTTTTGTTAATGCAACATTCTCAAAATCAAAGTTATGTGTTTACTGAAATGACCGGATTTTATGTGACCGCTTCTTAGTTCTAATGGTTCCAGAAGTTTCGCCGATATACTGTAAATATTTCGTTTCACAACTTAAAGAAATTTGGATACTGTAAGAAAACTTTCACGTGGAACTTGTAATATTTTCGTTATCGTCAGAAATTAATTTGTATGTATTACATTTGCAATTAGGTTTAGATGTGGGTATATTTTCGCTAACCTTATGAATATTAGCGTTATGCATCGAAATCGTGGTAATATTTTTCTGCTCGTATCCAAATTAAACTAACATTTAAATTAAAATCCGCAGTTATAGATTTTATACAATTAAGGATTGGTTTAGTGTTCTTATAGACTGATTTTTTTGGTTGTTTGCAGAGGCTTTCTGAATTTGTTTATTAATGATAATTCTAGGATATTGTCTAGTTAGAAAAAATTGTTTTAACTTTTCAATGCGTGGTTCTGCTAAAGCATCAGAAGAACAAATACAACGAATTCTAAGAGTTTGCGAAAAGGGGATAGAGTGCTTTCGATGGAGAGCATGAGTGGTAGTGCAAATATTTTCTCGCGAGTGTATGAATGTTTTTTTCTTAAAGCATCCAAAATAATTCTTTAAACTGTAACTTCTTCTATTTTTTGGTAATAAACAGTATGTAGGCGAAAGTTCTGGAACCATTAAAACTAGACTTAACCAACATAGATATGACACTAAGAAGTGACCACATAAATCCCGTTGATGGTCATTTCAGTAAACACACTAACTTTGATTTTGAGAACAACTTGCACTATCTCTTCTTGAATATTCTTCTGACACCAAACAAAGAAAAATTAACGAAAATTGTGGATTTTTAAACTCGCTACCGACCAACCGCTAGGACTCAATGCTAATCATAGCTTAGCTCACCATTCATGGATAAATGCCAATAAAAAGTAATAGTTCAAATGAAGTTTCTACCAATAACAACAATAAGATAAAAAAAGTCATGTTCTCTGACAAAATTTTTATTTTAAATTTTGACTGTACTATACCTACAATTAAAAATAACCAAAACAATTCAAAAACTAGTGACAACAATACTGTTTTCAAAACTGAAGAATCATCCAACAAAATACCTAAAAATGCATCATTACAAAACGTTCTAACCATAATAAAGGGAACCAAATATTGGAAATATTTGTTTTTTCAATGCAACCGAACAACTTTTATTGTCCATACAATGTGTTAGAAATATTCTTTCTCAGGAACTTTTTCTTCTTCATCATCTTCGGGCTAGGATCGACCTAGTCACGGGTTTGTCCGTGCGGCCTCATCGAGTAGTTTCACCACATTGATCGGCTCGCTGATGATCGTGTCGGGCATGAGAGGGAGTCGAGGGCCGGGCAGTCGAAGATGACATGATGGGTGTCTTCGTTGGCTCCTTGGAACTCGATACCTAGTTTTCTATTTAATCTCCATAACGATGCTAATCCAGCATTTTTGTATAACCAATTCTGTAAAGATAACAATTTTAAGCGAAAATAAAACCAAGAAGCTGTCTGCGATCTTGGATTCTTTAGTAAATTCAGCTCTGAATATTTCAATAGGTTTTCACCAATACAATCGAATGCACCTTTTGTAAATCAGTTTCCAATAATGAAATTGAAATATCTCGATTTATTCCGGGAATACAAATCAGCATAAATAATCATATCAATCCTCGCCATCTTGAAGACTGGTTTGTAGCATTTGTTCTCAATCTGACAAAATGTTCACTCAATATATGAAAACTCCAAAATATGTTCTGTTTCAAATTATTCGTTCACAACAAGTAGGTCATACAGTTTCTAAAATCAAGAATATTACACACTTACAGGCATAATAAACCATCACTGCAGTTCGACCACTTCTGGACATTACACACTGTTGATCTTTTACATAATTCATCCTGGCTTAATTTTAATGATTCACCCACAAATTTCTATAATCCTCAATTAAACAACAGTAAATCATCCTATACTGTTCTTTATAATATGTAAGTTGATTTCTATAATTTCTAGTGCAACTTTCGATTTATTTCATTGTTCATTTTCCTAATTGCTTTTTCGATAATTTTGTATAAAAAATTGTTATTATTTCTGTAAACAATATTTAATGTATAGATAGATATCTTAGTTTATAATTTATGATTCTGTAATACTGCAAATCAACGTATCCTTCATTGTTTGTAATTTTAATGCTTGAAAAAGGTTTCACAATAAACGGAAACCTACGTCGCGCATAATTTTTCTTAGATATCTCGTCTTCTAACGTAGAAGACCTATCACATCCAACATTTTATTAGAATGATCAATTAAAAGACTACATATATTATGCAAGTGATTACCCCAATTACATTCCCATTATCACCAAGTAGATCAACTTTCAAGTGGATTTGTGGTGTGTTCTTATATGGCGATTGAAATTCGACACATCGGAAAACACTTTGCTACAGGCCGAACAGCAATAGGGCTTCGTCCCCGTGTGAATTCGAATATGTTTCTCAAAATCTGAGTTGAATGTGAAGCATTTGTCACACATCTGACACGAGTAGGGCTTCTTCCGAGTGTGACTCCTGCCATGTTTGCGCAAGGCCAACTCGTCCAGAAAGGACTTGTCACAATCGGCGCATTTGAAGGGCAGCTCGACATGCGTCTTCTTGTGTCGCGCCAGGTTGGAATTATCGGCAAACATCCGCCAGCAAATCGGGCACTGGTAGGGCTTTTCGCCCGAATGCACTCGCCTGTGCTTTACCAAATCCGAATTGTAGTGGAACGCCTTACTGCAGGTGTCGCATTCAAACGGTTTTTCATCGCTGTGCGACTTCAAGTGGCCTTTTAAATTGGAGAGAAAGGAGAAGGCTTTTCCACACAAGTCGCACTTGTACGTCTTCTCAATGTGGGTAGCTCGATGCCGCACCAAATCGTAGCCAACCGGAAAGGATTTATCGCAAATTTCACACTGATACGGCTTTTTGTCAAAGTGAATTCGTCTAATATGCTTTAGAAAGCTTTGCTTTTGGAGAAAGTATTTGTTGCACATTTGACAGTGGTGCAGATTTTCGCCTGGCCTGTGATTGAACTGTTTATGCCGGACTAGGCTGGTGCTACAGGCAAACACTTTATTGCAGACAGCACACAGATTGGGTGTAGAAACCGAGTTTGCCTGCTGAAAGTAAAGAAAAAAATCAAAAGTAGATGATATGCCAATAAAGACAACGAAATTCAACAGCATCCAGAATGATTAATTATCTTTTGAGATGTTCGTACATCGCTTGTCTTAAACTGATTCCACCAAGTACTTGGTTGGAGCTATCATTTTTTACATGTGGTCTTTAATAATGTTGCCGGGGCTGTATTAATTATTTATACGTAATTTATTCTATGCAGTCATTGGAATTTAACTTTCTATGAAATTTTGCAATATAAGAAAATTTGTCGCCGCTGGGAGAATTTCAATAATAAGCAACAATATGTTTTTATAAGTTTAAAATATGGAATTTTAAGTAAATATTTTTTAAATGTATAACATTACTTGCAAGTAATATTATATTTTATCATAATTTTATATAAAAATATATTTCCATGGCATATAAAGTAATTCTCCATGATATATAAAGTCCATAAAATAAAACTATGGATTGATCCACATATGTATGAAAAAGTAAACTTTATTATCATAACGGCATGAAGTTTACTGACAAGAAATCTTATCATTGTTATTATCTTATTTAACACTTTGGCTCAATTTGAACCGATTGTTAGCACAACAACATTATGTTAATGAATTTTATTAAACTTAAAACTGCGCAACAGTGAAAACTAGTATATGGGCCATCCGGATTAAATTCACCGGTACACATTCTGATGTACTCATAAAATAATAAATATTATCTTATGCGTGAAATAGAACATATAGTCAAATTGACCACACGGTCCTTATGTCGATCATGTTTCTTTTTCACTCTACAAAAGCTTAACCATTCCCGGTCACAGTGACGAAAATCGGAAACTGCTCGAAAAAGATTTATCCGATTGAAATGGAATTTGTGTACAAAATTTTCTTGCAGATTTTTTCAAAAACAAACAACCAAACAAATAAAAATCTCAGGCACCAACTTTCAACCCAATTGATTCACACGTTGGGGGAGAAGACATTATTCAAATAGAATATTGCTATGTCATTTCAAACTGAATAGCGCTACCTAGTAGGTACAAAGAGATAGCAAATCCTGATCATTATCATATAAAGTACTGTAAGGTTGATATTGTAAATTTACTTATTAATTGGATCGGATTATTGGGCGGATTATAAAATATTTTAATTTTTATTCTAAATTTTATCACTCGACGTATAATAATTGGTCAATAAAGGCGTAAAAAATTGTATTTCAGTACATGAATCAAATAACAGCTAACAAAGTCGAAGATAGTTAGATCATTGTTAGCAGCGTATTGAACTAACATTTAGTTTTCTCCCCCTTGTTAGCTCTAAAATGTTAAAAACTAATTTAATTCACGCACTGAAATATCTGGTTACTTATTAATAACTAGTTACAGCCATTCCAGAACTAACCATGTTTATTTCAAATTTTTTGTGAGAGCTATCCATCTTTATGGCCTTTTTGGCCAATTTTATTTTCTCTAACATTAAGCCAAATTTCAGTTTAATCGGTGAAGTTTCGTTTTATACTACTAACACATATTACTTGTTTCTAGGCAGTTACCAGGGTGTATCAACGAAACTAAATCGGATTCTTATAGCTCCTGGGATACTTAATATATGTGCCAAATTTCTTTGGAATCGGTTAACGTTTTCTCACCATTATCATCGGTACTTATGAAATATAGAAAAACATTAAAAAGGCTAACTTTAAGCAGTCATAGTTCGAAAAACACTCAACCGATTTCTATGAAATTTGCACAGCGCAATCTACTGACCGAATTTGACTATTATAGGATTTAACTTATATGAGCTAGCTCATATTTATTATCGAAACCATGGTAGCAAAAAGTGTTGATCATTAATTTTAGTATACAACATATTTCCTGCCTGATCTTTCCTTGATTTTGCTGACATTGAGAGGTCCAGTAAACAGCCGTCATTTTCAGTAGCGATATTCTGTTAATTTAAAAAAGACAACACACACTGTACCACAAATTGTAATTTAGTTAGTTGAATGCAACAAGATTTAAATGATAAATGCCAAAATAAGTTTTAACAACGTCAGACAGCCACTTAATAAATTCCAGTGGAGCGGGACAACAGTTCTTACCACCTGTAATATGTAAATTTGGTATAATTCAGGAATTACCAGAGTTAATTCATGTTTTTTACTAAAAATGTGAAACCTTTAAATTTCAATGCAAATTAATAATGAGATTCCAATGGAACAATGAATGACAAAGCCATTCAGGTCATTTTAAATATGTAGATACAGCGACAAGACATCCCAGTCAATAACACCGACCTTTTGAACATCACTATCCATAGTTAACAAAAAATGCACTTTGAGTATCTACATTACGAATCCTACCAAATACAATTTCATTAATATAATATGATTCTGAACATCAAACTTGAAAGCGAATTGGAGTTCTCATCATCATTATTTCCCTCAGACAGGGAGTCGCCGACCGTCATTCTTTCCAACTGGCTACACCGATTTCCAAAGCTTTTTATCTTCAATCCAACCTTTCGACATTCTCTCTGACATACTTTTCCAGGTCAACTTAGGGCGCCCTCTATCCCTCCACTTCGAGATTCCATGCCCTTTTTGCACCACTATTCTCTTCCTTTCACAGGACGTGACCACACCATCTTAGATAGTTGCGTCTCACTACCTCTACAATGGACTCTCACAGACCAAGCTTTTCCATCAACACTGCTGAATTCATCTTATCCCACTGCTTAGCTCCACAGATCTTTCTAACCATTACCTTTTCTGCTCTTCTTAGGATATTTTCTACTACGCATGTCTCTGCCGCATAAACCATGAAAATAAATATTAGTTATGTTATTCTGATGATTATGTACTCAAATTTCTATTATTAAATGGTAAATACTGTTTACAACACTACTTTTCCACACATTAAACAATAAAATTATCTTTGTTGAGTAGGTAACTGAGGTAATATGTAATTTAACACATTACACCCCCGGGGGAAACTCCAATTTCCATTACAAATGTTAAAGCTTGGGTTGAGTTTATACCTGAGTAACACTCATTCGAGTGTAACACCAATCTTGAAATCACTTATTGTTCAAGAAGCTTTTAACGACAGTTAAATATTCAATAAGCGTTAAAAAGCAGTAGTTCAAAAATTTCATATTATGTAAAAACACCATGAACTATGTGAATGATATTTTCATGTCCTACTGAGGTTTAAAATTAATCTACTCCTAATGTTAATGAGACTTCGATTTAATTTGAAAATTAACAAGAAACTGAAGTGATAGATACATATGCACGAAAATGACCCAAACTGCTTTTAAAAATCCGGAAATTCCAAAAACATGTCTGCCTTATCAAAAGTAACAGTAAAAAACAAGTCTTACATAATTTTCCATTGTACTTGCTGTAATCGAATGGTTTATTGAGCACTAGAAAAGTCTTTAGGTGGGCATCTTAAAAGAAAAAAAAAGGAATATTCTGTAAAGCAACAATCAACAGTATTCCGCTTTAAAATGAAACAAATCTATAGAATCCATACTTTGTAAAGTGACAAATCAATTTGATTCCTACTCTGTATGACAAATCTGTAAAGTGATAACGCATTCATACTCTTTAAAGTATAAATATAGTAAGAGTTTATGAACAAATCCTTTACTGATAAAACTATAACATTTTGTAGAAGTAAATCAACTACTGTAAAATATGGGAGAGCTTCAACAAAGTTTTCGAAGTTTGATATAATTCATAAAATGAAATAAGAAAATTAAATTTAAATATAATTCATTTTATGATTTTATTAGAACATTATTGATATTCAGTAAAGACGTAAAATAGACTTTGATCAGTACAGCTACTTAATCTACTTTTTACCGGCTATGCAATCACTTAGTATGCATAACTTCGTCATAGGCAGAAGCATGCTCATCAGATGCATAAAGTAAAATATCTATTGATCGAAAGATTAAACCATAAACATACAATAATAATTGAAGAAATTCACATTGCCAAACATACAAATAACCCAAACAGTTGGGCAGTAAGTGTTTGCTGTAGAAGATTTACTTTAAAAAAATGATGGCTGGGGAACTGCTTACAAGCTAAATATAAAAAAAGTTAACACCTGAATACAATATTTATTGCTTCGAGCACGTTACCAAGACCAAGAATGATGATGCATATGGACCACTTAGTGAAGACACACACACATATTTAATATATAAATGTGGCGAAATTAACCCATGGTGACAAAATCGCTTAATTGTCTTACAATGTAAAATAGACTCATTGATTAAAGTTTTCATTGTTTAATGACCAAAGCCTCATGTCTAATGAGATGCAGTCATCTGTTAGACCAATCAATTCTTATACCAGGGATTTGTACCAGTCATTAGTTTGATTTGAAACAAAAGGAGAAATTTATAGCATGCATTTAAAGAAATTATTACAACAATAATAATTAGATATTTTAGTTTTGTCCTTTACCTACTACATAATAGTAATATACTCATATTTGTCTTTTAGTACATAATATAAGTGTACTTACAATTTAAAAAAAAGAAGATTTTATTATACAATGAGCTATACATATTTAAAATATTAATAAGTAATTTTTTGGTAGACATTAATAAAATATTGGACTATTTATATTAATAAGTGTTTCAAAACAAGCTTTGAAAAAATACAACATTCCACTGTTGAACTCATAGCATCATTATCAATGCAGAACTTCATAAAATCAAGTTCATTTAATAAAATATAATAATAAAAGGATATGAAATAATCAATGAAATACTACAAAAATAACCTAGTCATTCTGTGGCAAAATAGGGGCTAAACCTCAAACTTCACAAGTGTTTAAAAGTTCTAAAATATCCCTTGGCAAAGTTTTGAAAAGTATTCAAAATCGTCATTTCTTTGTTAATTTCGTATCCCTTGAAAAATCATATTTTTGACATACATCTAATTGGCTCATAATTTGTAGTATTGCCTGCTGAAGATGTTATGAGCATTTTAAAAAATTGGCATGTTACTTTGGTCATAGAAAATAGGCATTCATAAAAAACTAAACACAATACTATTTACAAGTAATATAATAATATATACCTAAATATCAAATAAACATAATACAACACCTATAAAAAATAAACATAACATGATTAATTTAAAAGGTTTATTTTTAGTAATTGCAACAATTGTGATTTATTTATTACATTTAAAAATAAATACATATTTAAGAGAAAACAACATGTTTACATAAATTAACAGTTGTTGGATTAAAGTCAGCAGTCCATGGCACTTTATAGCAATGGATACAAATAAATATTTTACAACATATTCTTGCTATGGCTACTTTTTATGGGGCTTGTAGAACATCATTAGCATAAAAATATGCCACTAAATTTGCTGCTGGAAAATAGTACACACTATTTTTCTTGCAACAGATATGGCCTACTTAGAGGGGTGATCAAATAAAATTTTCAACCTGAAATTAATTGTTTCATAGTTTTTTCCCTATGTTTTTAATATCTCATAAGTGTTCTATATGACATACTAAAAGTGCTAAAAATCCTGCTTGAAGAAAGATATAGAAAATCATCAAAATTTTACATGTTCATCCAATTGGCCTTCTAATGATGTCATAACCATTTAAACAATATTGGTTTGGTCCTATGGTCATGAGAATTGTGTTTGCATAAAAATATTTAGTGTTTTCAATATAGACATGCATACATTTCAAAATAAAAACTCCTATTATATAAAAGATGAATTTAATGTATTTATTTTCAATTTCATATAAGCACAACAATGATGATCAAAATTTAAATAATAAACAGATCATAGATATATAGTTAAAGTTCAAATTTTAAACTAGATTAAATTTTCAAATTAGATTATTGATCATACATTAACAACTTCACTGATAAATAAAATCTCAGTATATAAATATGAAAAGTAAAAATACAATGCATACAATGAAAATGAGAGCTCAATTCAGGTTTTAAAAATTAACAAAGAATTGTTCTATGAAATTAAATTTGGATTGTGTAAATCATGTAGTTTATAAATCAGTGTCACTTCAAAGGATGAATCATAAATAGAAAAATGTTTAATGTAATTTAAAATAGTGTATTGTTCTGGAAGTGACTATTGCCAATGCAAAGTTTTTTCTTAAACTGGAGAGTTGTTTGCCTATATAAATCATTTATTGGATTTACAGTTTAAAAACTTTCCAGTTTGTTAAAGAAATCTATTTGGAGGGTTGAATCAGAGGACAAGACTTGCATCTTGGCATTTAGTGATAACGTTCAATGCATCATGTGATATTAAGTTAGTTGCTGTGTTATTATATGGTTAAATATGCATTCTGATCATAAAACTATGCAACTAGTAAACTATTTTGGTTGCAATGTAAAAATTAGCCTGTGCACAACTTTGCTTTTCAATGACTGGTGGTGGACATATTGAGTTGTACATCACACAATCATCTTGTATTGCTAAATAGCTTTTTCTTATGTAGAATAAATCTTTACTGCAGAAAACATAAAAATAATAAATAATATCAGTCAAGCCTTCGACAGTATTAACAT
>JAUYWI010095497.1:0-11921 GCA_034780595.1 Parotoplana pacifica | reverse complement strand
TTTTTTGTATCAACTAAGTATACATAAATATATTTTTATCGCTGCACAATCGATAAAAATCATACACACATATAGATTTTAAAACAATTTATATAGCCTTACTATAGCCTTACTAAAAACTGTAATAACACTGTGGCTGAAAAAATAAATGACCGCCAAAGACTTTTTACACACCCTGTATATGAGTACTCTATAATAGTGTCGTATATGAGTACTCTATAATAGTGTTGTATCTGAGTACTCTATAATAGTGTTGTATATGAGTACTCTATAATAGTGTTGTATATAATTACTCAATAATAGTGTTATATTTTAGTACTCTATAATATTTTGTATATGAGTACTCTATAATAGTGTTCTATATGAGTACTCCATAATAGTTTTGTATATGAGTACTCTATAAGTGTTGTATATGAGTACTCTATAATAGTGTTGTATATGAGTACTCAATAATAGTGTTGGATATGAGTACTCAATAATAGTGTTATATGTGAGTACTCTATAGTAGTGTTGCCTATGAGTATTCTATAATAGTGTAGTATGTATATGAGTACTCTATAATAGTCTTGTATATGAGTACTCTATAAGTGATGTATATGAGTACTCTATAAGTGTTGTATATGAATACTTAATAATAGTATTGGATATTAGTACTCTATAATAGTGTTTTACATGAGTACTCTATAATAGTGTTATATATGAGTACTCTATAATAGTGTTGGATATGAGTACTCTATAATAGTGTTATACATGAGTACTCTATACTAGTGTTATATATGAGTTCTCTATAATAGTGTTGTATATGAGTACTCTATAATAGTGTTGTATATGAGTACTCTATAATAGTGTTATACATGAGTACTCTATAATAGTGTTATACATGAGTACTCTATAATAGTGTTATACATGAGTACTCTATAATAGTGTTGTATATGAGTACTATATAATAGTGTTCTATATGAGTACTCCATAATAGTTTTGGATATGAGTACTCTATAATAGTGTTGGATATGAGTACTCTATAATAGTGTTTTACATGAGTACTCTAGAATAGTGTTATATATGAGTACTCTATAATGTGTTGTATATGAGTACTCTAAAATAGTGTTATATATGAGTACTCTATAATAGTGTTATACATGATTACTCTAGAATAGTGTTATATATGAGTACTCTATAATGTGTTGTATATGAGTACTCTATAATAGTGTTGTATATGTGTACTCCATAATAGTGTCGTATATGAGTACTCTATAATAGTTTTGCATATGAGTACTCTATAATAGTGTTGTATATGAGTACTCTATAATAGTATCGTATATGAGTACTCTATAATAGTGTTGGATATGAGTACTCTATAATAGGGTTATATATGAGTACTCTATAATAGTGTTATATATGATTACTCTATAATAGTGGTGTATATGAGTACTCAATAATAGTGTTATATATGATTACTCTATAATAGTGTTATATATGATTACTCTATAATAGTGTTGTATATGAGTACTCAATAATAGTGTTTGGATATGAGTACTCTATAATAGTGTTATATATGATTACTCTATAAGTGTTGTATATGAGTACTCTATAATAGTGTTATATATGAGTACTCTATAATAGTGTTATATATGAGTACTCTATAATAGTGTTATATATGAGTACTCTATAATATTGTTATATATGAGTACTCTATAATAGTGTTATATATGAGTACTCTATAATAGTGTTATATATGAGTACTCTATAAGACTAGTCAAACCATTGTGGCACCCATTAATAAATAAGCCCACACTCCTCCAGGAGGGAAGTTCAATCTTTCTCTCTAATTCAACTGATGAAACACTTTACTTACTTTTGGAGACGATAGGATATCTCAGAGTTAGTGCTGCTGTAAACATTCCCAAATGTCAAAGTGAGGTAAGCGGACAGCTGCTGACTCTAAAAATCAATACGAAATAGAAACTATCAAGGGCCATATCATTATCGATTTTGAATGTTTTGTAATTATGAACCAAATATATGAACATTTAAATATCTTCATTGATTTCGCCAACTAGCGCTTCTGTGTTTACATTTTTATTGATTGTTTGTATTTTCGTCAAGAAGTTTAAAAACACTTATCAGCCGCAGCGCGCAGGCGGCAATCGACGCTCGGCAGACGCCAAGTTGGTATCCACAACTTATTGCTATGCCAATTATATTGCAAGAACCAGAAGGGAACCGATAAATTAGAACTGAGGGTTTTGACACGTTATTGCTGGAGACGAGGAATGTTAACCAGGAGATGCCCCAATGGAGATTTGTGATGGGGCAGGCGAAGGAACTGTAAGTCGCATGACTGTTTCAAGGTGGTACAAGCGATTTGAATCCCGCGACATGAGCCTCGTTCGGGTCGACCGCCAAAGTTAGAGAATGGAGCCTGGACTTGGGGTTCGCAAAACGAAATTCATCGACATCTTCAGCTATTTGATTTGGCTAGAAGACTAGAAGACATGTCGTCAGCCATTTGATTTGGCTAGAAGACTAGAAGACACATCAAGATCCACACGAGCTCACCGAAGCACAAGTGTCGGCAACTCCTGAGCATTCCAACTAATTCTGGAAACGCATTGTGACTTCGGTCGGACGAGAAGTAGGTGAATCTGGCCAATCACAAAGTGCTGGGTTCCAGGAGATCGATTTGGCAATAAGCTCATGAGTTGCGTTTGGTGGAACTTTAGGGCCCGTTTTTCTCTTTGAACCTGTTCCAAATGTCGTGCTATCAGTGCCAAACTCTACTGGAAAAACATTTGGCCAGAGTTGAGATGTATCCCACTTTGGTTCGTCAAAAGTGGGCTGTGTTTGAACAGGACGACGCCTGTTTGCCGTACCGTGCAAGGTTATTGCAGCATCTAAATTTATGGAAAAGCTTTGCTCGTTATTATTCTCACAGAGATGCCGCAGGCTGTCTCGACTGCAATAGGGCAGCTCGGCTGATGTTGACAGAGGTCAACAACTTTCTAGGGGTGTTGCTACTGGTTGCCAGTGTAAACGTTACAACGGAATACTTTTGAAAACAGCAAAATTGGCTCTTCAAGCTGAGTTGTTCCTCCTTATCACCTTCCTGTCGTAGCTATCCATAAAAGTATGACCGCTGATCAACATAAAGATGGAACCAGCGATGTAACATAACTAGAATTTCTAGAGATACATAGAGTCCGGTAAATATAAATGATTTTGATATTTGTAACCTCTAATGACCTGTTTCCTATTTAGAAGATAAAATGCTTGTAAGGCGCTATAGAAATACAGTTGTATTATTATTATTATTATGTATTTGTTCTGTCATAAGAAAACTAATACAACACAATGAATGAAATCTCCTCTCGTTCATCTGATTGGATACCTCAATTCGTGTGTCTACGGTGATTTATATATCTTGTTTTCAGCATCAACTAACAATTTGGCCATCAATGACATTAATTTGTTGAAGATATTATAATAGGTAATTATAAATCACGTTGGAATATCTTAATCCTTAGGTTTTGGACTTTTGTTTCTATTTTTATTTATCTTCCACTTATGTACATTATAAATCTCGCATATTTGACAACCAGATTATCAGAAGGATATTGCAAAACAGAACATTATCA
Organism: Parotoplana pacifica; assembly: GCA_034780595.1. NCBI lineage: Eukaryota > Metazoa > Platyhelminthes > Proseriata > Otoplanidae > Parotoplana > Parotoplana pacifica. The sequence continues at coordinate 8,286 of JAUYWI010095497.1, read as the reverse complement.
TTCTTGAACAAAATAGTTTTATTAATCTTTTGATTGAATTTTAGAAAATGTCTCCACTTTTATAAAACCAAAAATAAGCTTACCGGCGATTGAAAGCAAGGACCCGGTGCAGCTACTTGAGAGACCTAGAACTCAAAATAATGATGATAAAATAGGGGTTATTTTCTGAAATTTCGTTGTCGTGAAAATAAACAATTCCCAAGTCGAATTGCCTAATCAGGATCGTAGTTTACGTTCGAATTCACTTTATAGCACCAATTTAATAATTATTCACTTTAGCAATAAAAAAAGATTTAAAACCATTTCCAGAATCTGGATATTAAACCCTTTATCCAAAGTATCTACTGATTACCGATGAACTTCGGGTGGAATATCAAACAGATGGGATACACATAATTATTCCCATGATATGAACCTCCTCAGGCTCATAGATTTAGAAACATAAAAATCACTTGAAAATACTCACTCACAATAATAAAATAGAAGCGGCATAATACTCTTTGATCAATGGGTGGTACTTAATTCAGTCCAAAATATTTAAGTTAGCTAATCTCTGTTGTCTAGTAAATAAAGCAAACTGATTTCAAACTAGAAATCATTTATCCTTATTACCCGTCACTTTTTAAAAACATGTACCCTCTGTCCTAAAAGTCTGTTCGCATCGATTTTAATCAATTATTCTGAAGTGAAAATTAACATTCTTGTTATAAATGACTACTACGTAGTTACTATAAATATTTTATAAATAAAAATATTGTGATTGTTTGCAATTAACATGCGTCGAAAATTTTCTTTATCTTTGGGTGGAAATAGATTGGTTTAGATACATATGTATACCGTTGTAGGTAATTTTATTCTTGTTTTGATACTAACAATTACAAATTTCATGTACTTAAACCTTTTTATATTGATGCGACCATACTTTTAGGACAGAGGGTACTTATTTATATTGTTAGGTTTGGCTTTTAGACCTAAATGTTTGCAAGCTATCAAACAAAAAGCTTTAGACCCATACATATACTACAAGCAAAAGTCAACGTTGTATCATGACATCATTATGTTATTATAACACAAACTATAGCTCTCACAACCCCTTAAGGTAGCCATATTTAGGGCCATTCAAAGCTTTGTTATAAGCAGCGAATTAATCGAAAACACATTCTGACTTAAGGACCTGAAAATAGGTTCTATTAGATCTCAAAGCATTTCCGGAAAGTATGAGAGTCACCGTGGTAGGTCCCATAAGCCATGTGTTTCTCCGGTTTCAATACATCATAAAAGCTATATTCCCTTCTACCAGTGTCGTTATGGAGTTGCTATCGATTTGTTTAAAGATCAAAAGTTGGAGCATGACGTCAGGAAGGCAAAGGAAAATCCAAAAAATCAGCACAGTATCGATTAGGATCAACAGGTGGTAAATACAGAATAACAGCCAACACGAAAGCACAGTTTACGCTGAAGCAAAGAACACTATTGCCTGTTATTCACTTATCTTGTTAGAGAAAAATAATTAGAATTTTGTACTTCCTGTTGTACAAAGTTTCGGTCAACGTTTCGGGCTGCTAAAATCTTGTCATGGAACAGAAGAATTGCATATATTATACAGACCATACTAATCATTCCGCTTTCTTCTTCAGATGTTGAAAGGGGACTTTCAGTGTTGAAGCACATTAAGTATGATAGAAGGACATCACTCTATGCGGCAACAACTGATGCTCAATTACGAATAAGAGTATATGGTGAAGAAATAAAGAATTTCAATGGATATCCATATGCCAAATTCTTGGAGAAGTATGGACACTGGATAACTGATTCTGGTGACAAAAGTGGCTCCAGTTCCAGCAGAAGTGCATTGTCAGTAGTTGAAAGACAGGTGGATGATGATTACATTAACAAGGAAGATGTTTGTTTTGTCAGCAATATATTTTTGTAATTAAAAGAATAGATCAATTCAGTAGCCAACTAGTTAAATGTGTATATTGTTGCTCAGAAAGAACCATACGCATGCTAGATACTTTTCATAATGGATAATTGTTCATTAATTAACATCATACACCTATATTTACATGTAGACCATCTGATTCCTTCATTGTAGTTGCATTGCTTAACTTCACTAGCGCTCAATGCTTCTTCCTACCAGTTCTTCCCCTCCTCCCGTCTTTCATCATCCTTTTTTACCTTTTTTCTAAACCCTCACGCCTTTTCTTCTTTCACCCTCCCCTTTATCCTCCCCTCCATTGTTTTCCTTTTTTAACCACCCTTTCTCTTCTTTCCCACTCCCCCTCTTTTACCATTTCTTTCTACCCGGTGCCCCCTTTCTCCCTACACCTCCAGGGCACAGAAATCAATACTTTCAAAAATGTGTAATACAGTAATAGAATTAAAGAACAATAAAAATTTTAGGTTCATAGATTAGGTTGGATAAGAAATAAACAAAGTTGGTATTGTGATCAATTTGTTAAATGGTTAAGGACATGACCTCTCACCATTTTCAGTAAATTTCTACGGCTTCTATATGTTTTTATATTTGATTTTAATATAATAAACTAATAAGAAGCAAAAGCATTTTTTGTTAAAATTTGGTTTGTTCAATTGGTCAAAACTGGACTAGGCGCATACTTTGTAGGGTTAATGATTTTTTATTTCAAAAGCTGGCAACAAAAACTTGTGAAACAAAATAAGAATTTTTCTTCAAAAGGAATGTTTAGGTAAGCTATTTAACCAACTGACACACTAATCCCAAATAACAGAAACAGAAAGTTAAGAAAAGGACTTGCCAAACTCAATATTAATACAAATAAAAGCAGCATCAGCCAACTGAGATTCATTTGTCTTCTGAATGCTGGAATTCTGTAAGGAAGACAAACACAATATGGAAGAACGTTCTACTAATAAATCTAATAGAGATATTCATTTGCAAATTGAATGAAATAAAATATGTTACTTCGATACCTAACATGAACATTCATTTATCTAAGTTTTTATTTGTGTAAAAAGCTCACTGCATGGCTCAAACAAATAAACTTAGTGCAAAGTACAGAGATATCGAATATTGATCTACAATAATCAATAAATTCTGGTGCATTTTAAAAGGTAATATTGATATCGAAAACCTTTTGTTGATCAGTTTACTTCTAACATTGATATCTAAGTCCTATTTTAAACAGTAATAATACTAATAACGTTTTATTTCTGGTAATATAATGTAGGGCCATACTATGCAGACATACCTATAATAAAATGGGATTGCATTGATATGTAAGTTGTACAACAAAACTACCTGTTACAGTTAATACCCTGGTTCCTAGATATTTTTCAGAACCATGATATGTCTACTTGTGCACCTATTTCAACAGTGGAAAATTAAGTCATAAAACAGTTTGTTTAATATAGTCACTAAGATAAAAAAGGAATTGAGGTACATCATTATTATCATGAGACCTAACAAGGCCGAAATAGCTATCATGGACTATGATTTGCGAGTAATATAAATAAGTAGTGTATTTTATCAAGGTTTACCTGTTTTCTGTATTATAACTCTTGAAAGCATTAATTGACCTGATCCTGCTTGGACTGGGTGAGTGCCTTTCAATAAAAAACAACTGTCTAATGCTTTTTCTTCGGAATATCGTCTATTTTTCCTCTTCTAATGCAAAATTATCAAATACCTTTATCTTTTGATATGAAATATGTACAAATATTTTGTATTGCTCAGTCAATGATTATGCCTAGCTGATAAGGCCCAACAAAGTCGAAACAGCCGGTCTGGTCTATAATTTTCTAAAGTCATTAGCCAACACCTTTTAACCTAGTTCTTCTTTATGTTTTGCTGTTGTTTATTTTTCAACCGCCATTTCCATGACTACATTGGCAGTGTTGAACTTATTCACTAATATACTCAAGTTCCTATGTGAAACTGATAAATGGTATTTGATAAATCGAAACAAAGTTAATTAAAAGTAATTAAAGTGTTAGTTAGAAATAAATGTCATTTAAAAAACTAACCAACAATGCATGCTATCTGTAATAGCATAAAAACAAATACCTAAGAAGGTGCCAAATGAAGTTCTTACACTTTATCAAATCCATGGCAACAGGATTTCACTCTCTGACATAAGTCATAAGTACCTACACTACACAAATTTTGAATCAATATCTAATAATAGTCTCATTAAATTATTTTTATTATAAGCAATGAGAAATTCTTTCAGATGTCATTAGTCTTGTTCTCATTACACTCATTTTAATTTTTGTAACAAGCCTCATTTTCATTGAAACTACAAAGAACTGAGAATCTTTTCTAACCCCAATTCTAAGTTATGTTCTTAAAAGTTACTTGATTCTCATTCTGTTTAACAACAAGTAAAATAAGACAAATTAATAACAAATAACTACATGTTTGAAACTAATTGTCAACACAGAATTTACCAGGGCTCTGCTTTTTGTTTGAGAAAAGTAAAAAATAATGTTTGGCATAAAGCAACTTGAATCTATTTTTTGACAGAGCAATGACTATTTGATTTCAGATACATCATAACGCTATCAATTTAATGTTACTATTTCTCAATTTTATGAACTTTTAAAGATTTTTAAGGATGTGCATGAACTCTGAGCTATAAGAATATCTTACAATACTCATAACATGTCATTGAGGAATAAATATGTTCCAGCTAAATTATATATGTTGTTATTGACAAACTAAAATAGGTTTACTCTGTTCCCAATAATGTACGATAAAAGGTTATGCATAGTACTCATATGTCGTCTGAAGTGATTACTTAAATAATTGGAATTTCTTTGACAAACAAAATCACTATCAATATCTAATAAGATGTTATATAATCAGAGTTTCAATTATTTAAAATTAAACCTTGAATCTTATTCGATGAAAATCAGCCTCTTGTTACATAAACTGAGTAGTATAAATTTTGCAAAACCAACAATACCTCGAAAGGTTATTTAGGTTTTGGTATCATTGATTTAAAAAAATCAACAAGTCGTGCTTTTGCCACATTTATTACATAGCCAAAAGTGATGCCATATTTGTGACCTGTCCGGCACCTCCATGGATACTGAACTTCCAATCCAGCCCATTTTCATTTTTATAGAGACCCTAAGTACTGATCTTAGATTTAGGAGTACTCCGGTTTTTCATAGGCTGTCTGAAATGATCTCTCTAGCCAGGCATTTCAAAAATTTTTCTAGATCAATAAATATCACTAATGATATATTCCATAGTATTATACGACTGAGAAAATAAACCTTACAATGATCCATTTTTGGATACAAAGATTGAAATATTTGAAATGCTGTGTAATTGAGTAGTCGGTTTATAATAACAACTTACATAGAATTTTGTTATAAGTTTATTAAAATGAAAATAATAGAAATTGTTAAATTTCTCTATAACATTCAGCCGACTCTATCTATCTATCTAGTGTTCTGCCGAATTAGTTATTAGGCAGGTTGAATTCTATGGCATCCACTTTCTCCATTCTTCTCGGTTAGCTGCCCGGTCCTTCAATTCTCTATAGGTGTTTGGTTTGAATTCTTCTAACAAGCCCTTTTCTACTAAAAAGTTGTAAAATATAACAAGTCGCACATAATATGGTCGTAATACAAAATGGTCGAATATACAAATAGTCTTAAGTAGGTATACACAAATTAGTCGTGAACTTTAAAAAGAATTACACAAAATCATATGCAAATAACTTAATTCGCATACAAATTATTATGAGATTTATAAATTGATGATTCAACCTAATAAGTACAGTCACTAAACGATCAGCTTCATTTTTATTTCTAAGATGCGATTACTGTTTACTGGAGAATTAGCCAATGCTATTTAATAGTATCTAAAATTATTTGTTCAAGAAATAATGTCGTCGTAGGGTGAATATATTGTCCTCATAGTGTGATGATACCTTTGTAGTCTGCATTTTTCTTCAAATTAAATACTTAGTGTACGTGTATGATACTTTAATGTATGTAAGTACACTACGATCACTAAATTTTTATTTTAATAATACGAATTTTTATTTAAGCACAAGAAACGATACACATATGTACTTTAAACGAATATTTGTATACGTAATTTTGTATAAAACTTATTTAGATTCGAGAATTTTGTATTTAAACAATTACGACTATTTATATAATAGGAGATTTTATAGAAAACAAAATTAGATGACTTTTTCTATATAAATAATTCACAGATGACGATTTATTACGATACTTTCGATACAACTGTTTCTATTCTCCGACTTTTCACCATGAAAACCCTCAGATATCCATGCTATAATTCTGCTTAGCTACTGTGTGTATTGTTAAAATAAATATAAACAATCCATAAAAAAATACCCATAACTCAACGAAGACAACTAACTCAATTAGCTAAAACCAAAATTATGTAAAACGGAAATGAACTGAATATACAATTCATTATTTTGTCAAAGTGATTTAAATCGCTGTGACATTGTTATTAATGTTCTTCCGCTCATTCTATCATCTTAATTGTCTCTTCAATTCCTTTCTACATATACAAGTGACCGATGTGCACCTGTCTTTGGTGTGTTTCTTCAATAACACGTAACATTCATTTTCTAAAACTTTCAATGAAGGCTACACTCACTCACTACTTGCTAATAAATACCGAATACGCACATAGATAGCCTGTATCTATGCACAAACATGATCGCGCTACACTTTGCCGACATAGAAATCGAATTAGTGTTATACTTGAGCGAAACTTTGCCAGCTGACTGAGCTCTGTGTTAGCTTGATGCCATCCGCCTCACCATCCATGCACACACACAGAGAGGCGATGCTTTTTCATCAACGAAAGTGGCTGGCTGATCGCTCTCTTCCCGCCACAGGAGATTGTCTTTCAACTCTTTTCCTCGAGCGAATAATTCAATTTGCCAAATTACAACTGAAGTAATATTTCCTTTTATTTTTGAAAACAATTCCGATCACAGCAGCAGTCAGCTCTTTGTCGATTCGAAAATACTTTTCACTCAAGTACCTCATGTTGTTGTCTGTCAAAGTGACGTAAATAGAAAACAAACTGATTAATCATTTCTCCCAAAAAACGCTTTTAAACAAATAAATGATTCTTTTTATGTAATCTACTTTTCAAGATAGAAAGACCTTTTCTCATTAAGGTCATAGAGATTTTAAATAGATAGCAACCAGTAAATTATATAGAAAGAAATTACAAAAGAAATTGTTTTAAAAACAAAATATTACTTTGAGTTACGTCGTTATTCTGTACCATAATTTAGGCTGATGCTTCACAACTTGTAGGGTTGTTAGAAATTATCGCGGTTTGAAACATAAATAACAAAAGATACTTACCTACATATAAGAAAAAGGCGTAAATAAATTGATACTATTTATTTCATTATTTTACATTTAGTATTTTTGTATATTTAACACTTTGTTAGATACTTATAACATACATAAGGCTATTAATAGAGAAATCAGGTTGGGCGGTATTATAATTCAAAGAGAACAAACCGCAATATAGAAATTATATAGAAATGGATACCTACAAGTACTCGATTAAAATAAGAAATTTATAACTAATGAAAATGTTACATATTTGTCCGTTTTAACAGTGAAAAGAGGGTACTTTAGCTTGGAATACTTATCAAACATCGTATTTTAAAACAATATAACAAATGAAATAGAGACTGTCTTAAGAAAACAAGCAACATTACTTTAGTATTAATTTGCTTCAAATTTGGTGTGTAGGCCCACTAAACACAAATCCATTAATATATTTTTTTAAATGTTTAATAATTGGCTATAAGCGATTTTGCCTAAAAATATCAATTCTTTGCACTCCCCCTCAAATCGATAATCAATATATTTTCAAAAAATACTTATGGATTTGTGTTAATACTAAATGTCTAATAGACCACCTATACACCAAATTTGAAGAAAATTAGACAAACTTTAATTTTTGGACCCGATGATGTCATTGGCTCCGAGCTCGGCCTCTCTGTATTACCTTTTTGTCAAAAATATCGACATCCAATTGGTCCTTGACTTATTGGACGGTCTCGCAAGATGCACCATATTAACTGAAACGCTGTTTCTTTTATGATAAAGTCATTTGTTTTTTTAAGAAGGCAGCCGATAAAATAAATCTAGTTAACTTTCGTAAGTATTTTTACTCTATGTAGCTATATTTACTCAATGGTAGAGACTGTGCAGTGGATATAAAGACACGTTTCGCTAATATTTTAAACAAAATTAAATCTTAATTTATCAATCTATGGA
>JAUYWI010095486.1:0-11921 GCA_034780595.1 Parotoplana pacifica | reverse complement strand
TACGACTGATGAGACCCAAAAAGGTCGAAACCGGTCTCGTAGTGGCTTTGCTGGTGAATAAAAAATAATTTATTTAACTAATGGTAAAACAGATAATTTTACAGGAGCTAATACCCAATTACAAATAAGATTAGATGAAAATGACATTCCAAAAGATTGGAGTAAACCAGTAGATCCTATTGATAATAAGGCTTATTGTCATGATTTACAATATAGAGATATAGAACATTTACAAATCTCAGATAGTGAAAAATTGAATAGGAAACATATTGCTGATAATATAATAATAGAAAATTTAAAATCCTTAGATAATTTAACATTTAAATAGAAGATAAAATCATTTATAGTTCAGAAAATATTAAAAGCAAAAGTAAGATTTGGTGGATCTTTAGCAGATGAATTACATAAAGAATATAGAAAAGAAAAACATTATTTAAAAGTAAAAGTATTTTGAAAAGATGATATATGGACGGCCGATTTAATTGAAATGCCAAATGAACATGCAAGAAGATTAGGAACTTTTAAATATTATTTAACAGTAATTGATTTATATACAAAATATGCTTGGGTAAAACTTCTAAAGAATAAAACCAGAGAAACTGTTTTTAATTCATTTAAATAAATAATAAATGAAAGTAATAGAAAACCAGATAAATTATTTGTTGATAATGGGAAAGAATTTTATAATAATTATTTTTATTCAATGTTTAAATATAATAAAAATGATATAACTAAGAAAGATGAAAAAGGAAATTATATAAATATAATTTATTCTGTATTTAATGATCAAAAATCAGCTCCAAATGAAAGATTTAATAGAACAATTAAAAATAAAATATTTAAAAAATTTACAGAACAAGGTAATCAGAAATAGTTAAAAATATTACCTGAAGTAGTAAGTGAATTTAATAATAAAATTCATAGATCTATTAAAATATCACCAAAAGAAGCAACTGAAAATCCAGATAAAATAAAAATAATAAATAGTGAAAATAATTATGAAAATGAAAATAATTTAGATTTACAAAAACAAAAACCAAAATTCAAAATTGGAGATAGAGTAAGAATTTATAAATGGAAAAATAAATTTGAAAAAGGGTATATAGGTTATTGGACGCGTGAAATATTTAAAATAACTGAAATTAATAAAACAACTCCAATAACTTATAAATTAAAAGATTTAGATAATGAAGAAATTATAGGGAGTTTCTACGCGAGCGAGTTACAGAAAACTGATTTTTAGTTTGATTAAATCTAATTATAGAGATTTCATTCATTTTTCTTTCTATTTCCTCATCGATTATTTTTAGATAATTTTCATATTCATTACCAAATAAAATTTGATGTAAATATTCACCTGTAATTATCGATAACCCAATTACATCATTATAAATTTTAGGAGAAGGATCAATTATACATCCATAAATAATTTTATAATTGGGAAAATTCCTTTTATATTTATTTAACTTTTAAAAAATATTTATTTTAGTATCATAATTAGCTGTATTAATATTATTTTTCAATTCTATAATTTCACTCCTTGAGTGATTAATTAAATCAACTCCTTTATTTAATTTTTCATACCCAAATAAACAAAATATATGTTCCCAAATATATCCAATTTTATGAGTTATATGTGATACTAAAGTATAAGAATATTGTAAATGTAATGGAATAAATTTATTAAATCTAGAATGCCACTAGTTGCAAATTTTAAAAGTTTAATAAAAGTATTTCTATCAAAAGGGTTTTTTTAAAGAATTTGAGTTATAAACATAATCAGAAGTGATTCTACAAACTTCATCTATTGGGAAACCGATTCAGGAACATCTTAAAGTAATAAATACCAAATTTACAGAATGTGTGTTTGTGCTGAAGGCCGTGCATGTACATACGTCCTGTCTTTTTTTTCTTTTCTGACTGTAAAAATTAAAGAATCATAATTACAAACTTTCAAATTCAGATTATGTAGATTTCAATACAATTCCAGAGTTTATAATGTTTAATTTGTAGGTACTAAAGATAGATGCTATATTCATCTATACAATTTAGCTTTTTCTGTTTCATTTCTGATTGCTCAGTATTCAAATCATTCAAATAAATTTGATAAAATCATATTTTTATGTTATACCAACATATTTTTAAATAAATTATCTGATATATGGCGCCCCTCTATAATTAAGTATACTGGTTTGTACTGCGAGTGATTATAAAGAAAAATGCAAACCTTAGTAGTATATAGCTATGATAAATCCCGCTTCGCAGGATTTATCACACCTAAAAATGACCCCCCCTCAAAATGCCCCTTTTTGGAACATTTTGAAAATCCGAAAATTATAAAGGAACAGGAAAGAGAAGAGAAGAGGTAAAAGTTTAATAGGTTAAATTAGACAACTCTTACAAGTGGAAAATTCAATCTCCAAATGAAAGTGAACGAAGTGAATGGTTTTCTGCGAAAAAGTTATTTTTAATTTAAAAAAAAAAGAATATAAAAAATGAGTTCAATAATCCAACCAAAAGAAATTAAAGAACCCATTGAAATAATTCAAAAATTAGTAAATGCTATTTCAAAGAAGAAAGGTTGTATAATTAATTATAATGGACAAATAATGAGAATACCAAAGAAAGATTTAACTAAATATTATGACAAAGATTTATCAAAAATAAAAGAAACATTAAATGAAGATTTTTTAAAAGATATTGATAAGAAAACAAAAGAAGGTGGGATTTTACCCTTATTACCATTAATTTTTGCTGGTTTAGCAGCAGCAGGTAGTTTGGCCGGCGGAGGCGCAGCAATTGCAAAAACTATTCAAGCAAAACAAGCGGCAGATGCAGCAACAATAGAACAAGAAAGACATAATAAAATGTTAGACATAAAAGTAGGTTCTGGATATTCAGGAAAAGGTTTAAATGAAATAGTTGGAACAATAAAAGATTTTGGAAAGAATTTTTCAAAAGTCACAAGAAATACAGTAAAAGAAGGATTATTGAATTTAGCAGATAAAGTTCAAATTGAAAAATCTGGAGATGGTTTACTTCTTGCGCCGTACCCAAAACATTGAATTTTCTTTGAAAAAATAAAAATGCATTTTATAGCAAAACACAGAGAATATATTCTTGAAAAAGAACATGAAGGAGACGGTTTAATTGATAGTATTATGAGTACAATTCCCAAAGTAACAATTTTATATCTAATAATAAAGATTTAATTAAATCAGGCGCTCAAGCAGTTTCATCTATTGGAAGCGCAACAAATAAAATAATTGATACTGTAAAGGAAAATAATGCCCAAAAAGAATTACAAAAATTACAAGAAATTAAATTATCTGAAACAAGTAAAACGAAAATAGAAGATTTAGTTATTCCTAAAACAAACAAAAAAGGTATGTAAAAAGTTATTTTTATCATTAAAAAATAAAATAAATAAAAATTATGGCAAATAAATATACTCATCCAATTTATAATGTATATAAAGAAACAAAAGAATATTATAATACCTACAGAAAAGAAAGAAATTGAAGATATTTCTCTTTCTACTAGTACTGCAGAAAATTTAAATAATGGTTCTGGTGATTTAATATTTGAAGTAAATAATTTAACTAAATGTTTATTTTTAAAAGATTCATGGTTGGAATGTGAATATAAAATAACTAATACAGCTGGTAATAATAATCCAGGAGATGAAATAGTTTTAGAAAATAATTTCTTTCCTTCTTTATTTTCAAATATGAAATTATCAACCGGTGGTAAAGTTATAGAAGATATTCGAAATCCAGGAGAAACTGACACTATGTTAAAAGTTGTTCTATGGCCAAATCATTTTGATGTTCATTCTGGATGGATTCCAGATATTGGTGATGGAAATAGAGTAACAACAATTATACCTGCTAATGCTACTGATGCTGCTACAAATCAAGCTCTATCAAATGCTTTAAAAACAAGAATAGATAATTCAGCCAATATAAACTATTTGAAAAGAAAAGAATTATATCAACAAACTCTAAATGCAACTTCAAAAGGAGGCATAATTAGATTTCCTCTTTCACCTCTTTTTGGATATCTAGAAAGAAATGTTGTAAGTTTTGGATTGCCATATTATTTAACATTAACACAAAATATAAATCAAACTAAAATATTTTATGGAGTTGGAGAAGCAAAATTTAAAATGACAAAATTAAGATGGAGAATACCCAGTTATAAACCTATTCCATCAGAAAATTATAAATTAATGCAATCATTAACAAAAGATATAAAATTTAAATTTTTAAAAAGAAATACATTTACATCTCATGTTATTCAAGCTCCTACATCAATAGACACTTGGCAAATAGCAGTTACTAAAAATATTGGTAGATATTTATTTGTTGGATATAAAACTGGTAATCCAGCAATTGCTACTAATAATTCAAAATTTATAACTAAATCAACAAATGCAAATTATATTAAATCAGTAAGAGTAGAATTAGATGGTATTCCATATCCAAAACATCCAATATCAATCGAACCAAATAAAGAAAATTATTTAGAATTATATAATTATTATTGTGATATGTGTATAATGTTGAATCATAAACCTCAATTTAATTATAATGATTTTTCAACTAATCATGCAATATTCTGTTTTGATTTATCTTCCCAACCAGAAAATTTATTTACAACTGGTTCTCAATTACAAGTTATTACAGAAAAAGAAGGAGCTTTAACATTAAATTGTTTTGCGGTACTATTAGAAGAAAATGAAAATGTTATAAAAGTTCTTGATAATAAAATGTCTACAATAGAATAAATTATAATATGTAGTTAAATTTATTATTAAAAATTAATTAAATTTATTATTAAAAAATGGCCGAGATTGAATTTAATCATAATGAAATATTTCCAAATAATCCTTTAACAATGTGTATTGTAGGAAGAAGTGGTTCAGGCAAAACTCGTTTAACTTTCAATTTGTTAACTACAGATGGAATGTTAGATTATGAAAATTTATATATTTATACTTCTACTCCTACACAACCTTATTATATATTTCTTAAAGGATTAGAATATTTGTCAAAAGAATTAATTAAAGCTTTGTATGATACATATTCTAATGATAAAGAATTAAGGAAAGAAGATGTAAACGCTATTTTAGAAGTTTTAATAAATAAGCATAATCCTAAAAGAATTGAAACTAGTATTAAAGTTTTCATTTCAGATCGAAAAACAAATTTTAATTTATCTAATTTAGATTTAAAGAAGAAGAATTTAATGATATTTGATGATTGTATTACTCAACAAGATCAGACACTACAGGCAGAATATTTCACAAAAGGAAGACATAGTAATTGTCATTGTATTTATCAAGCTCAAACATTTTATGATATTGTTAAACCTATTAGAAAGGGTTCAAATGCATTTATTTTATTTAAATTAAATAATAAAGATTTAACATCAGTTATGCAATCAGTTGATCATGGAATAGATATGAAGGATTTTAGAAATATGTGTACTGGAATTTGGAGTGAAAGATATAAATATATTTTCATAAATGAATTAGAACCTAGAGATAATATTCATTCTGATATAATTTAATTATTCATTTTCTAATTTAAAAAATGTCTAAATTAAATAGAAAAGCATTAAATGAATATTTAAATAATACTCCAATATATGAGAAAGCAAAAGAAGAATTTAAACAAAGAAATTATAATTATAAATTACAAAAATTAGGTTTAGTAGAAAATTTAGAAAAATTATTTAATCCTGTTACTTCTTCAGTAAATCAAAATACAAATAAATTATCAAATACAATGAATAGAAATACAAATAATTTAACAAATACAATGAATCAAAATACAAATAAATTATCAAATACAATGAATAGAAATAATGAACAACTAAAAGAACAATTAACTTCTCAAAAGAATATTAGTTTTAATATAGAAAATATTGTTCAAAAACCTCAAGAACAACCTCCTCCTTCTTATGAAGAAATTGAACAAAATCAAAAACAAGAAGAATATAAAAATTTAATAAATTGGTTTAATTCAATCAATCCAAATATTGATGATAAAATTGGAAAAATGAATTTTAAAACAGAAAATAATATTGGTTATATTAATAATGTTAAAATTAATTTATATGAAAAAGATGGTAATTTAATATTTCATCCAGAAGGATCAAATTCTGCTCCATATATTCTTACAAATGAATTAATTAATCTTATTAAAGGATATAAATTTTATCAATTAGACGATAATAAACAATTAATAAATTTTGCGCAAGGAATTAAACTAGAAGATTATGAGAATTATTATAATATTTTAAAATCGTGTAATGCTTATCATCCTAATTCTCATAGATCAAAAAGTTTAAATCAAGTAATCTATTTTTTAAATCAACAACAATCAGTACATTCTGGTCAAGGATTAAACAATGAATATAATAGAGATAAATTATGGAATAGATTAAATATTCTATTATCTGCATTGAATGAAGGACACAATAATGTTCAAGATGAAATGTGTGAAATTATTGAGAAAATTGAAAAGTCAAATTAATAATTAAAAAAATAATGGAAGAAAAAATTTCTCAATTAATTGATATTACAAATTATAAATATAGACAAACGTTTAATATTACAACAACGAAATCAAATGAAACAATTTATTTATCACAACCAATTGAATTAAATTCAAATAGAAATTATGAATTAGGTTTAAAATACTTTTCAGTTGTAAATTCAATTCAAAATGTTACTGATGAAAATAATAAATTTAGATATTCACAAGATAATGGAGTAACTTGGAAAGATTATACTTTTATAAATGGTAGTTATGAATTAACAGATTTTAATAATTTTCTAAATGATAAAACTGATGATGTATTTAATATAGAATTTGTACCACAACCTGCTTTAAATAGAGTACAATTAATTTTAAGAAATAATAGAAGAGTAGATTTTACAATAAATAATTCAATTAGAGAAATGTTTGGATTTGAAAATAAAATTTATACTACTTCAGAGATAGCAAAATATAGAGCTAAATTAGAAAATAATATTAAAAATATCTATATAAAATGTAATCTTATAGATGGAGGTTATATTAATTCAAATAAATCTCAAGTACTTTTATCTCTTCCTGCTTTTGCAACTCAAGTTGGATATAGAATAATTGAGAAAGTAGAAAATCCTATTTATTTAGCAATTACTTTTAAAACAATAAATGATATAAATATTAGAATCATAAAAATAATGGATTAATTTTGGGGGTGAAGAAATTAGCGTTAATTTACATTTAAAACAAATATAGAAGTATAATTTTATAATTTAAAAAATGAATTTTCAAAATTTTATAAATGGAATTGAGACTTCAACTAATTTTCAGTTAATTACATGGGCAAAAGAGTTAGATATAAAACCATTTTATTATTTAATGAAAAATGAAATAAATAAACTTAAAAATAAAAATAAATATTTTACTATAGTAAATTTAGATAATTCTAATGAAAAAGGAGTTCATTGGTCGGGAATTTATAAAATTTAATTAGGCAAAAATATTTTTCTTTGATTCTTATAATTTACCTCCAGTTGATGAAATTATTAATTTACAAAATATCTATGAACCTATAAATTATTCAGATTATCAATTTGAACAACCAAATGAAAAATAGTGCGGTCAATTAGCCCTTTGGGTTTTATATCAATTAAGTTGAGGTAAACAATAGGTATAATAATATAATTTTAGATTTAAAAAAATATGTTGCGAATACATTATCCATTTAGAAATTCATTTAGAAAATCTTTTTCAAAATTATTTAGAAAATCAAAAAGCTATTTTGTAGATGCAACAGAAGATTCAATGACAGGAGATTTAAATATGCAAAATAGTACAATTTTAAATGTGCAAAATTTACAAACTAAACCTGAAATTATAAATTGTAATTATTTAGGCAATTCAAATTGAGAACCTTATAAAATTAATTATACAAAAACAGATATTACGTTAATTCATTTAACTTTTAATTTTAGTGAAAATTCTTTTAATCAATATTATACTTTAGAAATTTCAAATATTAATGATCAATTTGGTAGAACTAGATTTGATTGTAATTATTATATAAATAATTTTGTTAATTTAAATTTGAAAATTTATCCAATATACACAGTAATAAAATTTTCTAATCTAACTAAAAAAAGTTTTAATTCACAATTATGCAAATTATTATTTTATGATAAAGTTTCAACTACTGTAGAATATTCTTATAAATTACTAAAAATAATATTATTTTAAATTCTAAAAAAATATGGGTGATTTTTTAAAAAGAGAAAAAATGGATACTCAACAAAATATTTCAATTCGTCAATTAGATGCAAAATATATTAATGAAGATGGAAAAGGTGATGAAATTTCTGCAGATATAAATATGAACAATAATTCAATTACAAATTTAAAATCTCCAATAAATGATAATGATGCTGTAAACAAATCTTATTTACATTTACAAATTAATGACATAACTTCAAAAGATTTAAATATGAATAATAATAAAATTATAAATTTAACAGCTCCAAATGATGAATCAGATGTAACCAATAAAAAGTATGTATATGATAAAATTCAAGATGTTAATAATTATGTAAAAACTTTCTTAAATTCGTTTTTAAAAGTTACATCATTTGAAAATACAATTCCAGAAACTTCAGTAATTACACCTTCAGATTATTCTGCAGAATTTAATAAATCTAAAATGTTTGATAATACCACTTCAACTTTTTGGTCATCAAGAGAAGGTGATAGAGATAAAATATTATTGAATATTGAAATTCTTGTTTTATTCTTGGATAACAATGTCTATCATCTTCATTATAATATTGAAAATTAGTATAAAATTTTTATTAAATTTATTAAATCTTGCAATTGTCAATATTCCTTTTCTATCTTGAAATTGCTTTAGAAAATTAGCAAATTTATTTAGCACTTCTTCATTTAAATTAATATTAAAACAGTAACAATAACATTGTAGAAAACATAATCCATCAGAAGGTATGTAACAATTTTTTCCTTTATATTCAATAACTTCTTTATCTACATCATTTGCTCCTCTTCCATATCTTGATCTATTTACTCTATGAAAATTATTATGAATTATTTTTACATTTCCAGAAAATATCCATTCTTCCATATCTGATTTTTCTTGAAGTGCTTCTGTATAATTTTTAAATTCTCCTTTATTAAAACATGCTACATGAAAATTATCTATTTTATCGTCATTTCCTTTATCTACACTTCCTTCAATTATAACTTGTCCGTTTTTATTATTGAACATTTTATTTACATCATCAATAATTAATGAAAAAGATGTATTAGTATAAAATTTTCTATTATTAGTAAATATTGTTTCTCCTTCATCGTCTAACAAATCTACATCTAAATTATTCTTTCTTTCTTTTCTTTCTCTTTGTATTCTCTCTTGCACGTGTTTTCTTACTCTTCTTGGTTTATTTTGTTTATGCATTTTTTAATTTTTATAATAGGTAAATTGACCTTTCTTTTTTTTAAATAAAAATAACTTTTTAGATTCAATTTTTTCATTTTTATTTAAAAAAATATATAATGGAGGAAATTTACAAAAAAGCTTATTATAGTTGTTTTGATTTAAATGTAAAATTCAAAGACATTTATTAAAAATAATTTTAAAATTTTAATTTTATTTTATATACTAATTATATACTACTTTCTTACTTATTTTTACTGCTGGAATTTTTAACAATTGTGTATAGATACAAATACCTAATGTAGGTCACTTTTCCAGTACTACAGGAATTTTTAACAATTGTGTATAGATACAAATATAAAGTAGGTCACTTTTCCAGTACTGCTGGAAAATAATATCTACAGAAAATAATTTATTTCCAAATCTTTGAATAATATTTATTATACTTTTTATTCATCAATGCTTGTTTAATAAGAGAAATGCTTTTTTGAAAATAAGAAAGTGAACATGTACAATTTAAGAGTTTAGGAAACTGTTTAGTAATTTTATAAACATCCCTAAGAAAATATACATAATGTTTTCTTGAATGGACATTTTTCAATAAAGTTGTGTTTCGACTTCTGAAGAAAAAGAATATGTCCTGCTTTAGCACCATAGAAGATAGCTAATTTGTTAGTTTGTTTAATATTTAAATCCAATTGACACAGAATATCAATTGAACCTTGTTCGTTTAAATCTTCCATTTGAATGTCGTCCACATTGAAATATCCAGTAATTTCCGATTTACTTTTGAATAATACTGTCATTATCTTCTCCATTTTGAACTCATCACTTTCGGGAAGTTTTGTCTTCTTCTTCAAAATACCATCGTTCATTAACGATTTGCGGATTTCCGAATATTCCACGATTGTAGATTTGTTATTTTCGGTGTTTGAAAACAATCCATAATTCATCATAAAAACATCCAAAGCATCGATATGTTCCTTTTTTATAAGATAAACAGTTTCTTTAGAAAAATCACTCATATCACTTCCTTTTGGTTTAGGAAATAAAGTAGTGTCATTAAGAGTTAAACGATTTGAAATATACTCTATTTCCTCAGAATCCATAGTGTCGCGAGAATTTATTTTACTCATTGTTATAAAAATTGAGATAGGCGTAATACTGAAATCACTTTTAAATTATTCTCATTAGGTATATAACTAAACTGCCACCTACACTTCTACGACTTGATCTTTTCAACCATCATATTACAATTCAATTTATGATGCTCATAATATTTTCTATTCTTTACTACACGCGCAGCTATTTTTGTGTAAACATTCTACGAGAGATAATTATACAACTGATGCCTACCTACAGAATTAAGTAAACATTCTGTGACTTGACATTTCTACAATTAATAATAGAAGCCGACCTTCGAAATTAATTTTGCAAAACTTATTATAAGGTTAATGAATTATAACTGTTTAAACTTTTTCACAGAAAAACATTCGCTTCGTTCACTTTCAATTGAAGATTGAATTTTTCGCTTGTAAGAGTTGTCTAATTTTGTTTTGGATTATTATTTTATCCTATTAAAATTTTACCTCTTCTCTTTCCAGTTCCTTTTCTTAACTTTATACAATTAATACATGAGACGATAATCCTTCTTTATTTGTATTTGCAATGTAATAATTATTTCGCGTTTTAATTTCCTTACAAGATGTACATATTTTTAATTGTGGAGGAAATATTTGAATTTGTTTAACCCTATTAAATTGATCGTTTTCATTTAATTTTATTAATTGTTTTCTTTGTTTATAAGAAAAATTTTCGTTCATTTTTTAAAAATAAAATTGAAATTGATAAACTATTGTAGAATATTTTTCGGATTTTTAAAAGGGTGTTTTGGTTCAAAATGTTCAAAAAAGGGGCATTTTTGAGGGGGTCATTTTTAGCTCTGGGAAAACCTGCTTTTGCGGGTTTTCTCAGAGCTATATACTACTCATGTAAACTAGTATGTTTAATGAAGCCTTCAAACATTTGGAATATGATCTATAAATTACCCATAACATGGGCTTCCATCGATATTTAGATGTTGTAAAATTGTACCTATAATTTTAGATAATAACGAGCCTCTAATATTGAAAAATGTCTCTATGCCATATATGCTCTGGAATATCGATTTTGACTGCAGCTCAGAACCTAGCTGTGGAATTGAAGGAAACTGTTGCTTTCGCTACTTAAATACCTCAGTTGAAGCAATTTATGCAGCTAAGCCTCCTCATAAATGTCAGGTATTTTACTACCATTCAAAGGAACATATTTCAAAGTTTCATTCTTTGATGGTCGTTTCACAATGTTCAAAACAATATACAAACGTTTCGGTTAGAAATCGATGTGAAAATCCAGTTATTAGTGTTCCTGAGGACAATACTTATGCTGTTACTTTAAAACAG
>JAUYWI010095475.1:0-11923 GCA_034780595.1 Parotoplana pacifica | reverse complement strand
TGTTACAGAGAGTTCAGTGTTGCAAATATTTATTGAATGATATTTTATCAAAAAGAGGTGCAAGACAGAGATTGGTCGTTTTGTGATGAAAAAATGGTTTTACTATCGATATTGGCCTGAGCAAACTGCTATCTGTAGATGGATTCCATGCGATGGAAGTGGTAATGTGATAACACATCCAGTTATACCTCGAAGGACAATGTCTTCAAAAAAGTACATATCATCGTCGCATCTAAGTTTACTGGTTGCAGCTATTGGAAATTCTTGAAGATGGTGGCAGTGTTGATGCTGACAGATACATATGAGAAATTGCATCAATTATTTTCAACTCAGTATCAAATCCTTGCTGAACGATTATCATGGATGTATGACAATGCCAGGTCTCATGTGGTGCACTCAGTCCGAGATTTTATAGAAGAACTCGTGATCACAAAATTGAAACAGTCCTCTTATTCGACTGATCTCAACCTGCTTGACCGTTTAATCTTCAGAAACTAAGATTTCATTTGATGTTGGTGAGATACGGATTCATAACAAAAAATGTCTACATTCATTGACTATTGCAAAAATGGGTAAGCAGTTCAAAGAACTTTCACAACATTGTCAAATGGTGATATATATTGAAGGTACATATCCGCCAAAAATGAACAGTTATAATTCCAGGTTTTAAATTATATACTATGCTATTCACATTATATGTATGTTTTAAATAAAATGATTAATTGAAAAACGAACTTTTTCAGGACAGCTTATAAATCAGCATATAAATCAACTAATATAATTAAATCTGTTGAAATTAATTTTCACAAGTATTAGGGCGTACTTTTATACTTGATTTCGTACTCCTAACCCTGAATACTGGATTCGCCACTGAATTTTAACTCTCCTTGTCCTTTTTCTAGGAGCAGGCTCTAATTCAGTTAAGGATATAGAGGTGAAAATACAGGGATAAAAAATCAACCAGGTAGAGGAATTTAAATACCTGGGTTCAACGGTTCCGGCAGATGGGGGTTCTGAGAAAAAGGTGAAGAAACAGATACAAGCCGGATGGGGCACATGGAAAAGGATAACTGGTTTCATATGTGACAGAAAAGTACCAGACAAGGTATAAGACATTGGTGAGACCAGCAATGCTGTATGGAGTGGAGATTGTGACTACTACTAAATAACAGAAAGAAAAGATGCAAGTAGCAGATATAAAAATGCTAAGGTGCTCTTTATGACTAACAAGACTTGACAGAGTGAGAAATAAAAAGGTGAGGGAGAAGATGGCCATTGGAGAATAGAAAGGAAAATTGAGAGAGGTGAGGCTCCGGTGGTTAGGACATGTTGTTAGAAGAGAGGTGGACTATGTTGGTAGAAGAGTCAGAAAGATGGAGGTGGGAAAGAGAAGGCGTGGAAGACCCAAAAAGAATTGGAAAGACTGCATTCGCAAAGGCATGGAGCAGGTGTGAGTCCGAGAGGAGGACACAATGGATCGCAAGAAGTGGAGGAAAACGATCGGCACCGGCGACCCCACCTAAATGTGGGAAGAGCCAGTAGAAGAAGAAGAATAGAGCTTTTAATATTTCCTCTAATTGGATTTAATTCAAATCTGAACTCTCCAAGATTCTTTTTCTTTTCAAGTTAAATTACATATTTATTGTTGTGTCTCCAACTTTCTCAGCACAACGTTTCTTAATAATAGCATCTACATAAATAGAGTCAATAGGACTTATTTTTGTCGTCATTCGAAATATTTAGCCAAAAAAATTATGGACATAGCTAGTGACTTTTCGAACGGTTAAGACTGCAGCATATTTTTTATGAAAGATGCAGTACCCAAAATTCTCAAATCCAAAGTGGTCTCCAAATTTAAATGCTGAATTGGTTCTCAACTGACCTACATCGGTAGGTCAAAACACCACCTCGACCTCTGCACCAGGATTCATGAGCATAAACAACAAGATCCTATTTCCAATCATCTATTGCCCAAACAACTTTCATGAGTGGTTCTCAATTATGGATTCTGCCAAAATGGAGTTTAAATTGGCAATCAATGCGACTCATATAAAACATTTTCTCCTAAATTCAATACTATGTTACTCAACAATGGTTCTATGTACCTTCAGTTTGAAAGTATCTTAATCATTTAAAAAAAATATTTATTAGGACTGTGTGTTATTCTATTAATTATACGTTTTTGTTTATGTCTAACATCCTTACTGTTATATGCGGTTTTTTAACGTTACATTCTGCCTTGAAAATGTAATATGTATTTTACGAAACAATTGTCGGCTAATATATATGTACCTATCTTCCATAAAGTTTTGGTTTTTCTTTTTATTCTAAATCATCAAGCAAGTATGTATCTAGGGTTACAAAAGCAAAATCCTATTTAGTTGTTTATTGTAACGATATTCTTGGCGCTTAATAGATAATATTAGCGTCTAGAAAGATGATATTCTGAAAATAGTGATCTAAATATAGGTAGCTAGGAGTAAGAAAGATAATAAACATATAAAATTAATTTAAAAGCCGATTAAAAATGAAACACATTTATCACCAAACAGAAAAGGTTATTGGAATTATGTTTTTATATTTCTTTTACTGGTTGTTTATAAAATTGATTAGAATTCTTTTTGCCAACACTCTACTGATACCAAAAGATGGTTTGGATCGGTATGCAAAATGAATCGTTTGTGTGGATTTCGCATTGAGAAAATACATCGTTGGGTTCGTGTCATATAATACAGGGTATCCTAAAAGTAACCAAACCGCAAACTTAAATATAAAAACAACAAATTTAATAGATATATTTAGTATTTACAAATGTTTAAAATGTCTACCTTAAACTTCAATACAATCACGACATCTTTTGACAACACTGTGACATACTTTATGGCAAGTTTCCACTGAAATGTGGTTCCATTCATGCTGAATACTTTGTTTTATTTAAGTTTACGGTTCGGTTACTTTTAGGACACCCTGTATATAAAAACTGCTTTTCAAAATAATAAGTTCATATTTAAATGTACAGGAAGGGGATAAAAAATAAAAGAACTTATTTCTAAACTGTTCATTTGTTTGTATATTATAACATTAAATAGTTCTAAAAAATGGATAGGCATTACAATAAAAATGTTTAGACACCTCAAAATAAATGAAATAAACATTTATTTTAAATTTATAGTACTTGTTCTGAATCCAAAGGTGATTAAATGTGCCAATGTTATTGACATTGGTGAGGTTTATGAAATACAACGTTTAAAAACACGACTATTTCTTATTTTGTGATCTTCATCCCTTTTCTCATTCATCGGGTATTTTAGTCTAAACAATAAGTGGATTTAATTAAGTATAAATAAAATACAAATAATTTAAACATAAAATTAATATTTATTTTCAAACCAATTTCGAATAACCTTAATCATTCTCAATGATGATTATTTAATAATACTATACCATAGGTATGTAGGTGCATTTAAAATAAATCAATAAAAATATATATTACGAGAAAAGTTTTAAAGTAATATACATATATTTTAATTGATTTGTTTTAAATACATTTAAAACTTATGTTGTACTACTAAATAATCGCCATTGAGAACGATAAAGGTTGATCAGAACCGGTTTGACAAATAAATATTAACTTTAGATTTAGATTCTTCGTATTGTTAATTATACTTAAATGTAGAATCTGGAAATTACCGAATTTAATTAAATTTGTCACCTAGAAATAAAATTCCAATGTCAGATTTGATATGCGGTTACTAAAAATGCCATTATTGCGAATATAGCAACAATAAATTTTACACGTTGAATCCACATATATAACTATAATTTTATGGGAATTTAACAACAGAAAACCATATATGACCTTTTATCTTAACAATATTCCAGTTAGAATTAAGAGTTCGCTTTCCTCAACTGAGGTTGTTTTTGATCAGATTTGAAAAGATCCATCACAACTTTCGTAAAAAAATAGTGATCATACAAATTCTGTAAAATTAATTTAATATAAGCGTCATTTTTATGCATCTTGAATTAGCTGATAAACCATAAAATATAGTTGGTATGGTCGACATGGAAAAAATATAACGGAACACTTCTCTATAATATGTATTATCTGCCTATTTGATTAATTTTGTATAGTAAAAAGCATTTATACACAAACTACTCACATTGCTTTTCTACAGGGTATACAAATAAGACACTTATTAAAATGGACATAAAACTTTGTTGAAAAGAACGGATATAATCGTCTTAGTTACCTGAACACAGTAAACGGGTAAGAATTGTTACTATGTTTCCTCTTTTTAGTATTATAGACTATCTTTCTGATTGATGAAGGGCTAGATTCACTAAATCTTAATTTTTCTATTAAAATGTTTTACAATGTTTAAATCACAAACATGATTAAATATGCTTACCTAACTTAATGTTGAAATTTATTAATGTTCGTATTATTTTGTAAACGACCTCTAATTTTAATAGGATGCTAGGTATATTGCTATTTTGTCAGAAGTTTTAGGATCAGAACTGTTATTGACGCTTTAGATCATGCCTTGAAATATCAGCTGTTTGTAGAAAATATATATGTAGAAAGCATTCAATAGAATGATTTTCATATAGTGTTGGAAAGCAAAATTTCACTCTATAAAAATTGTTGTCAGTTAGGAAATTAGTTTGAGCTTAATCAGATGTCTAATGAATAATTGACATATAAAAAAAGCTGAATAAAAGTCAGCAAAATATTGCTTCCAAACGAATTCCACAAATTTTTCTAAATAAATATTTTTAATAAAATTTTCTCCCTTGTTTAGGCAGATGGTAAGGCACAATATTAGAAAATTTCATTAAAAAATATTGATCCATAAATATTTTGTGGAATTCGTTTGGAAACAATATATTGCTAACTTTTATTCACTTATACTGTTACGGTTACTTTTGAAAGGGGTTGTATATATAAACGATTTTCAACGCATAAAAAACAAATGGAAAAACTAGGCATCATTTGTCTTCTGATAGAGGATGCTGATTTCCCAATATATTTGTTGGATCTTTTTTTAAATAATTTCTACAACATAGGTACCGAACATTTTACACAACCATTTTTGATAAAGTAATGATTCTTTCAAATTAAGTTATACATACATATTATGTACGTATTATAACAATTCAACTAAATTAGTTTTGACCAAATGATTGTTCTTCCACCAATAAAATATTTCTACCACATGAGATTTCAATAGAGTGAAATTTTGCTCACCACCAGATTGCATCAAATAAAAATTATACATACAATTAGTCATTTTGGCGAATGCTTTCCACATTTTATATCAAGTGAGCCATTCCCGAAATATCATTGATCAAATTTGCGTATTATATAAAATTGTTTTCGAAAATAAGTAATGAATTGCCCCTGGAGATTTATTCCATGGGCTGTATAGAAGGGGGCGGGTCGCAGTTGGCGGATAGCGAATGGCCATCAGATATGGTGGTTAGCTGTGAGATAAGCAGATTCGTCTGTCAAATAAGCAGCGGTGCTTTTACCAGGAGAGAGGAGCTAATAGGTGACACCGCTAGGTTGACAAATATCTCAAAAACCTATGACGGAATCATGGCAATGCGGATATAGGTCCCTTAAATAAACCTAGTCCTAGTGTCGGGCAGCAGCGGCACTAGTATCTCAAGTTTGGTGGAAGAGCCAAGCTTCTGTACTGCGAGACACCAAGCCATGGGCGAAATGGCAAATGTCGTGGGAGCAGGTCGTCGGATGCTACACAAGGCCGAAGAACTGAATGGTCAACGGCTTAGAGTGGCGCTTGGTCATGCAGATTATCCACAAATCAGGTACAACGCCTGAGCAAAATCTACCATTTATATTATGGTACTTCTACAAGTCAAAATTTACCGAAAACCCAACTATGCTTAATAACAACTCAATGCTTTACCGTTATGATTCTGGGTCTTTTGAGAACCCCAGGGAAGATCAGAGCCTTTCCTCAGGGAGTGTGGAAATGTTAAAAGCAATCATGTAGAATCTCCTCAAAGTAACATGTCAACATTGATACATGGAACGTGAGAACAATGAAGGAAATGGAAAAACTGACGCTCTTAATTCAAGAAGTAAACGAACACCATATGAATATCACAGGATTATGTGAAGTCAAGTGGAGCGGGACATTTTGCATCCAACGATTATATAGTAATATTAGGCAGTGGTAATGATGAGGGCACAAACGGTGTAGCAGTAGTTTTGGACAAAAATCAGGTCTCCTTTCATATCAGCTATCACTATTAATGAAAGAATTGTCACAGTCAAACTAAACACTAAACCTATTTTAACCAATATCATCCAGATTAATGCGCCTACTTCTTCCAGTTCAGGTGCTGAGATCGAAATGTTCTACAACAACTTAAAACTATCAAAGACAAACTACTGAATAGAGAATCTACGATTATTAGGGATGATTTCAATGCGAAGGTAGGAGAATTAGAAGAGAAAATATCTAGAATTGGGAAATTGGACAAAGAAATGAGAGTAGTGAACTACTCTGCCCCTTTTCATTTGCCAATAGTATTATACTAACCAACACAATATTAAACCACCCTAAAGCAACCAAGACCCAATTACTGACACGACCAATTGGACCAGCAGCAATTTGTGCTCTTCATATTTTATGCACATAAATCTGGGACACAAATGAATAAGGGGTTCTGGGGTGGCAGCATCTTTCCTTCTTAGACGTGACTTACACAGCCTCTCCAGAAGACTGGTCCACCCTCCCCCAGACTTCATTGATGCGCAATACAGCTAATGTCGGAGCTAGTTGGTTAGCCTTAGTTTCTCATAAAGCAAGACCGTCCGTGCGTGGTGAAGAGCCACATCCTACCCCGAGGTAACCTTGTTGTAACAGACCATTGCACAACAAAACACGGCCACTCAAAAAATGATTCACTGAATGGCCAAGGGTAAAAGGTCCCTAACGTTGGGAAGTTGGATTTAGTGGACATGTCCGGCTGAAGGCTTTTCCTTTTTGGAGAGTCATTAGCCCCAGCCCATTACGCGGCTTTGATGAGTGGTAAAGCTCTCCGTTACTCATCTCATAGCTGGTGGTATACTCCGAATCCCCACTGGTAACACAAATATGATCTCTCCTACATTTCAATCCTCCTCCATATACCGCTTTTAAAGTGGAGGTGACACTTTGGGTTCTCCAAAGTGCAATCCCCCAAGGCCCTCCCAATACAACTCAAGCAAAGACTACATTACATAAATCAAACCCATTTAACATACTACAACTCAATACAGATGGCATTCAAAACTCCTTAAATAAGGCTCACAATTTTTACATACAAATCAAATACATACATATAGGTAGCTTGCATCCAACTCAAACAAACCTAAAATACCAAACTACACAATAGGGGCGGCAGAACAGATCTGGCAGGTCCGATGATTGCCGGACCAGTTTTTCCAAGATTGAAATTGGCGCCTACATAAGATTTTTATAGTTACTGTAGAAAGCTACTACCGTTTGATCTTGCCATATCCACAATTATTGAACGCTTCAGGCAGCCAGGATATGAGATCTATAAAGCAGTAGAACAAAATGGAATCCTATGTCCAGTTTAAGACACTGACACGCTTTTATGGTGATGATTTAGATGCACAACAACTGAGGATGCAGCTTCAAATATTCGAATCATGCTTTGAAGAGAATGTTTATCTCATGTACTGCATCAAACATATATGTAAATTATCACTGTTCGAACTATATTTATTTAGGTAAATCCTTGATTTTAGTGATGCCTGCGACCAATGCGAAAAGTGAAAGGAGCTTTTCAACCATTCGACAAAAATTAAAAGATATTTAGGTAACAATATACAACAAGACAGACTGAACCACTACATTCTTCTCAATATTTACCAAGAAAAGTTGGACAATATTAATTTGGAAATTATTGCTAACGGTTTTGTTCAAGGTAGCGAACACAGACTGCAAATATTTGGAAATTTTTGATTAAAACGCAGTCATTAGTTACCAACATTTTTGTATTAATGCTGTACACTTTTAAATAATTTTTCCAATCATAATTTGCACCCATATTTGCATGTATTTCTATGTGTATAGCTATGTACTATAAGGGGTTACAGAAAAATCAGTTTAAATTAGCACCGAGCGAATTAATATTAAATTACAAGAAGGAAACGAATGTACAAATACCAATATGAGACAATATCAATATCTGTAGCGACATTAACCGGGCGGTGAGGAAGTATGTATTAACTTTAGCATCGCTCGACGCTAATTTAGACCGCACTGATTTTACTGTATTGAATTAATTTAGCATTTTGTATATAACACAATAACTTTATCATTGATGTAAATAGTATTTTAGTTATTAAAATCATCCTGATTCTTTGGTTAATATAACAAATAATTCGAAGATGATTAAAGTAGGTGCTACTTTAAGTTTTGCAGGACCAGTTATAATTAGCTTCCGCCGTCACTGCACAACACTCAGACAAGACAGAGGCACCAAGTCAGGTGGAGGACTTTTGACATTCATACAAACCTCCATCAAATACACATCTCTTCCCTCCTGATGAAACACAGATAACAAATATTTACCTTGAAAAAGGTACAATTACCATACACATTATCTATGTACATTTCTCCAGAATCTTCATGCCCAAAAACCTTCACACCAAATATAAATACACTTCTACAAAATACCACAAACACAACATTAATTCTTGGATATTTCAATGCCCATGATCCTCTCTGGCATTCTTCGATTTCCGATAACAGAGGATTCAACTTAAGCAGATCAAATTACAAACTCAAACTTCTGCCCAATCAATACAAATACCCACACAAGAATATCCAAAACTATGAACCTACACCACCTGACATGGCTACAGCAGACATTGCACTTAGTGCTACTTGGAATACTCACACCACACTTTACTCAAATCACTTACCAATCACAATTCATATTCCACTGAAAGTACAAATAAATCAAATCCAACAAAGCATACATACATCAATTTTCACAAAGCAAACTGGGAAATCTTCTCAGTAGACTTCGAACAACTAATATCCCCATTACCATATTCTAACCTAAAAATCTACAAAGAAGAAATTATGTTTCGTCTTGCAATTCACATAGCAGCTAAACAAAATATTCCTAAAGGCGGTAGAAGGGAAAGTTGAGAACAAGAGGAAGACAAGGGACAACGTACATTGAAAACATGGTGGATTGGACTGGTGTGAAAAATATTGACATCTACAGAGCTTGTGAAGAAAGGGAAAGTTGGTGTGCTGTGGAGGGAACCATCAACCATGATGAAGCCGACAAGTCAAGACAATCAAGTGAGCCATTCCCGAGTTTTGTATAAATTGTTGTCGTAAATAAGTATTGAATATCAAGTTTTTCTTGTAAAGCAACCAATACATTTTACTATTAATCTGCTCGTTTTGGAGTTAGCACTGAAAAATCTAATAGTCTTCTATAAATCTCTGATAAGAAAATATAAATATGATTATTTACTTTGGAAAGATAATTCCTAGAAAAAATAGCTAAAATCATCATTTGTAAAAGATGTATTTTTCCATTGTAAAATAAGGTACTTATGTACGCAATAAACTATTTAAAAACATTATCACTATAAATTTCATTAAAAGAAATTTCGAAATAATGTATCGAGGTTCTCAAAAATAAGTTATGCAAAAAGATGTTGAATTAGATAATAGTGGATGTTATTTATATATATATAATTATTAAAAAAAACACAAATTTTGTTGTCATTATTCTTTTTTTAAACAGTAATGTGAGAATAGAAAATGTAGATGAAAAATTAATACAATGTAGGAAACAATGTCACAGGATAAACAAACTATTGTGTAATTTTAATGTTTCTTTTAAAGAAATGTGTAAAATGCTATTGGAGATGGTATTATCTGAATTTTAAAGACCTTTTTATTTATCTAACTAAGAAATTTACTACCCTACCAAATAAGAAAATATACAAAGACATTGAAATTTGAAATTAAATTTTATACCTACATTATATGTGTGCATAAATATTATAAGAATCTTGTTTAGTAGGGTTCACTAATTAATGAAATTAATAATTTATGTTCGGGCCACTTGTAGCAACTGATGTTCTTTTGGCATACCCAGAACACCTGTTCGTGTATAAAAGGTATCACGTATCACACCTGTTTTTCGTGGACTGAATTCTAGTGGTCTAGAATCTGACCATTCTGATTTAATATGTTGTTCAGGATGATTAACAAGGTCTTCTGTTTGAAGATTCCATCCATATTCCATCGAACTCACTACAGGGAACCAAAATCTTGATTTTGGACGTACTTGTTGTCGTCGCATTAAATAATGATATCTAATAAAGACAAATATAAAATTATTAAAAAATAAATTTTGTATCTAATAAGCAAAATTTAGTAGAAGTTTTTTATTCATACAAATATATAATTCAAGAAATTTCATTATTTTAGGAGGCAAAATTGTGACTATATTAACAAATGGATAGTTTCCATCACAAATCAATGTAGTTTTGCTAACGCTTTGGAGATTATATGTGCTTGATATTCATAACAATGCCTAGTAGAAGCAGTCTGAAGAAAAGTAAACACTGGAAAAGAGGTAGAAACAAGTGCATGAAACACAGAGTGGGAAGCGTAGATTCATAAAAAAGTAACAACATTGTTATGAACCATCTGGAAAAATGGATCATAGGATCATCGATAGAAAACGTCTACAGTTCTGCTGTCTCAAGTAAAAAGTGCATAACTGTAATTTATTCAATTTTACAGGAGAGTCTTCGTCATTGCTTGTAATATTAAAGTTGAATATAATATACTATCTTTAAAAAGTTAAAATAAATTTAAGTTTTACAAGAGAAGTATAATACCAACATTACATGCAAATTTTACTTCTAGTGAGTGAAATTGGAGATTGAAAAGCTGAAATACATTATCTTTCTGGCTGTATTTAATAAATAAAACAATGATCTAAATACATACATATAAACAAGCTCAATTTTGTGTGATATTGATTTGTTGGATTTTATTCAATTGACAGAATAAGTATACTTGTATAAATTTAGAATATAAAGCATGTAAAAAAGTTCGTGTGCTTTTTGCTTGTAATGACAATGTAATTTTTATGAAGTTATGTTTGATACATGTCTTTTGACACATCAAAATAAAAGATATCAGTTTATAACTGTAACACAATAGTGAATAAAACATAAATTTTATAAAAATGCAAAAGATAAAGATTTTAAAAATTACAGTTATTAGCTTTACTTGAGATAACAGAACAACTATACCTACCATAGCCTGACATTCTTTAATATATTTAAGTACTTTTAGGTACCTTTCAACAGTGTAATATTTAACTATGATTATCATATATCTTTGATTTTCTCAACTTTAATAACTCTAAAATCCTGAAAAATAATTAAACTCATGTACTGAAATTCCTAGTTACTTAATAATATCTACTTCTTAAATTCATACTAGTCTAAATACAATAGTTAACCATATTTAATTTCGTTTATTTCAAGAATTTTTGGAACTTGTTTTGGGAGATCTAACTACATTTTGGACGTTTTTGGCCAACCTTATTATGCATTTATCTCCTTTCATTAACTGATAACACTTGTTAGATACTCCTCTCATTTAACTTATATTGTAGAGCCAACAATATTTGAGTAGCTTTAGATAATGCTACTGCTTTTTACTTAGTATATTAATTACATATCACATAAAGACTCATCATCATCATCATCAGTGCCGTCTCCTGTAGAGGTTGGCTGCCATGATCCACCACTTTTCTCTGCTTTGCGCCAGTCTCACTGCTTGAAGATAAGTTAGACCTGTACTTTCTTTGATATCGTCTATCC
>JAUYWI010095464.1:0-11923 GCA_034780595.1 Parotoplana pacifica | reverse complement strand
TAATAAATAAAGACCTGTTTATGTTATTAAGATTGTTTTTAATTAGCAATATTATTACGGGGTGGTTGCATAATGCTTTACAATATAAAATAGCTTTTGTTACAAACTGTAACACGTTGACCGGATAAGAATGTGAAAAGTCTTGACCGGATAAGGGTTAATCATAAAATCAACAAATTTGTCAAATATTATAGTGTGTTGATTTCTATTTTAGTAACGGTTAAAGTCGTGGTGTGAAGTCATATTACTTTGACCTGTGTGTGAGTATCACTGTAAACTTAAAACTATTGGTAATTTGCATCTGTTAACTTTAGTTTCAGAAAAGCTATGCAATCAAGATCTTGTATTGAGAAATAATTCGCAGTATGTTACAACACCCAACTATCCTAACAAATATTTCAACAACTTGAATTGCACTTACACAATCTCAGTTCCTGAGGGATATCGAGCCACTGCCTATTTCAAGGACACTTTTGAACTGGAAGCTAATGGCTTGACTGGTTGTTATGATTACTTGCAATATGGTGAGTTTTAATTATTTGGTTGTAACTTCATTCTACGGAATAATTAAGTTTTCTTTTCTTTGTTACTAATGACATACTTATGAATCGTCGATATACTTTTTTTAAATAAAAGGTTTAAGAATTCAACAACAAAAAATTACACTAAATTTACGTTGAGAAAGATAGTTTGTTTGGAAAATAAAATACTTCTTTCACTAAAAATTAAAATTTATAAGTGCTATTCTTCTTTTTGTATTTTTAATCACTTATGTACCTAAATAATTAAAAGACAAATGATAATGTATTACGCTAAACAAAATAGTTGTGTGGTTGAAAGGTTTACCTACCAATTGTGTTGTATCGGGTTCGAATCCTGCCCATGACTAATGAGGAGGGACATTTGTTTACCGCTGATATTACTAATTAAATTCAATATTATTGCTGTAATCTTTAATGCATAAATACCTCTTAATTAATTATGTAAATAAATTTCTTTCTTTCTTTTAGGATTACTTAAATTATGTCGATATAGTCCTATTCAAGTAGATTTTTTTACATTGGGGATGTTTCACTTTTTGTCTGATATGTCAATAACTAAAGCAGGATTCAAGATCGGGTTTAATCTTTGTAAGTTTCTAATACTAAATATTTTTGATTAAAATTGAACTAAGAAATTCTTTTGAATGAATTGGTCTTTTGGATTTTTTTAAATTAAATTATCTTAGAATTTGAAGCATTTAATTATAAAAACAACAAATAAGAATATATAATTTGTTAGGTGTGATAATATAGATACTAGAAAAAAAATTTAAGCTTATTGTTAATTTTTTTTCAGCAACAAGTGAGTTACCTGTATCTTTTGTTACAATTCGTAAGATATTTTTTAAAACTAACTTTAACCGATTAGTATAATATTTGTTAGGTTGACTGAACCAAATGCTCCTCTGAAAAACTAAGTTGAGCTTAGCCAAAATATGATGTAAACAAATTAATAGTTGGTCCCTTCTATGTACACTTAGGTATTAGGTATAGCTTGTTTCGGAAGTAATTTCGTATTTTCATCATACAACCAATACTAAAAACAAACATATTTATTGTACTATAAGTCTATAGTTACATAATAAACAATTTAATTACAAATAATAACCTTTATTGTCAATTATCTGAACTTTTTGTTCATCATAGCTATAATGTCTTATTCATTCTATGTTGAAAAAACGAAATTACACCCGCAACAACCTATACTTGGTATTCCAATGTTGAGAACATTCTGGAATTGCAACAGTTGGAAATGAAGCCTAGATGAGAAATAATTGCATATTATGGAACAAGAGAAGATTATATTCACTTGTACTATTGCCTGAACTTTACTAAAAATGTTTATAAAATGGTTTCTCTCAGCTCAATGATGATATTTATTTTATTCTTACAGGCACGTTTGGAGAGACTTTGTCATGCGCATCACCAGAAGTCTTACCAGACTTGACGGGACAAGGTAACAAGGTAAGGTGCTTTTATCTTTTAATTAATATTTTTATTGCTGCATAGGTATGTAGCTGAACAAAGCTACATTGGTGCTTTCTTTAAAGTTTTATACTAATGATATAATTGATTATAGCTTTTATGATGGATATTGCGTACTTATGGTAAATTAATAAATAATTCTGAGATTATTTTCAGCTGTTTAAATGCAAATAAATCAATATAATACCGTGACAGGAAGAATTTAAAATTTAATTATGGTGCTACTTTTAGTAACACCAATCTTTTAATAAACATTTATGTACATATATAATAAAAAAATCTTGTGCACAATTCACTGAATTAAAAATATTGTGGGGTGGTCAGTTGTTTGAAATTTGAATAAATTTCACTAAAAAACGATAAAACATTTACCTTGTCATCTTGTGATGTTGAACCAATGACGGTTCCTGGTGATATCATGCAGGAGCTTTTCCATTTTCTACGGTCACGAGCCAGCGTTGTCATCTCTGTCAAGTTCATTGGTGAGTATTTTTTGATTGTTTTCATCCGGGTTAATTGACGGTTTCCTTGCCTTCTTGTTCTTGTATTCTTGATACCGTAATGTCTTTTTCCAGACATCCACCTTCCGAACAATATGACCAAAGAATCTTAGACTTTGAAGAACAATTCGAGCCTCCAAGGTTTGGACACATTTGATTTAATTGGCAATCCAACAGTTTGTCCAATGATCAATTCAGGTCACTTTCAGCAATTTCTTCCAACTCAACATCTCTCAAAATCATCATTTTTTCTATCCTTAATCTTCATGGCCCATGTTTCTGCACCATAGAGAACTATTGTAAAGATAAGAGCACTAATAAGTTTAGTTTTAGTTTGGATTGAAACATTCTTATCATCCCAAATCTTTTTCATACTTATTATGGCAGCTGTCCCAAGTCTAACTCTTCTATTTATTTCCACTGAATTGTCATTGTTTCTAGTGATGAGGGCTCCCAAGAAGTTGAATTGTTCAACTACCTCAATTGTTTCGCCTTCAAAACCAATAGCCACATCTTCTTGCTCAGCTAAAATAAACACCACTTTTGTCTTTTGCACGTTCAAATAAAGACCTGCTGCTTTACTATAGAGAAGAGATTGAAGGTCCTGCTTAGATTCAGCTAAAAGAGTTGTTACGTATCTGAGGTTATTTATTATATGACCACCAATTTGAATGCCTTCCTTCGCATTATGAGGAATAGCCTGCCTCATGATTCGCTCTGGGTAAATGTTGAAGAGTAATGGCGACAAAATGCAACAATATTAGCCTTCTGGTCCACATACAGATTTTGTAACAATTCAATGAGATGTTCCGGCGTTCCCATTTCTCGTAAGGTGTTGCAGAGTTGTTGGTGGTTTACACAGTCAAAAAATGTCAAGTAGTCTATAAAGCATAAGTAATTTTTTTTTGCCAGTTGCTGTAGAACTTTCGAGAATTGATCTGGTATTTGCAATTATATCTCTCGTCCCTCTACCTTTACGTAAACCTGCCTGGACTTCTGGCAGTTCTTTAAGCAAATAGAATTCTATTCTTTTTTGGAAAATTTTAGCACTTTGCTGGCATGGGAGAATTAAGAGATGGTTCTATAATTAGGGCAAACTTTTTTATCCCTTTTTTAAAAAGAGGCACAAAAATACTTGTTTTCCAATCATCTGGCCAAATCTTTTATTTCCAAACTAAATTACACCGCTACTTCTTTTCCTTCTTTCAAAAGCTCAATTGGTATTTTATCTTTTCCAGTTGATTTTTTTGTTCGAGAGTCTTAAGAGTGCATAAATGACTTCTGATTTCAAAATGTCTGGATCATCATCATATAAAGTGTCTCTTCGAAGGTATCTGAAATTATTTCATCTTGTTTGTACAGTTCCTGTGAATATTCTTTCCATCGCTTTTTAACCATATCATCGTCCTTCAAATCTGTTTTTTGCTGCGCAGTGTACCACATTTAGCTAAAGCTTTGTTTATGATATTTTGAATTTCTTGAAAGAAATCTCTAGTTTTTCCGACCTGGTTTAACATTTGAATTTTTTCACAATTTCTTTGTAGAAAGGCTTCTTTGTCTTTTCTTGTTCTCTTGCGGAAGGCTCTGTTTAGTTTATTTATCTACTCATTATTTCACCTTTTGGTTTTGATTTCGCGCCTTTCTCTTGCAATTTCAAATTGACTACTCTTTTTTTATGAACTCTTGGAAATATTTCTTCTACAGTGTTCTTTGTTTCTTCTTTAATTTTTTCCCATTTGTTGATAGGATCCCTGACATCTATTTTGAGTAAACTGTATCGGTTGGAAATTAACGTCCTATAGGAATCATCAATCTTTTCAATGTCGTACCTGAGTTACTATTTTAGGTTGGACAACTTTTTCAGTTTGAATTTTGTCTCCAGTACTAGAAGATTATGATCTAAACCACAATCAGCGCCTGCAACAGTTTTCACCCGCTTAACTGAGCTGGACCATCTGTTTTGGCACATAAAGAGCCAATTTGATTTCTAGTTTTTCCGTCTCGTGAAAACCACTTATATTGTCTTCTAGCACATTGCTCGAAAAGGGTATTCATTATGTGCAAATTGTTCTCTGTGCAGAAATCAATGAGTCTTTGACCTCTCTCATTTCTTGTGCCACACCCACACTTTCTTGTTACTCCAGGTTCAAAAATTCGTTGCCATCTTCGCATTTCAATCGCCCATGATGTAAAGAATGTTCTCCCTTGGATGACGAGTCAATGGTGTTCTGAACATCTTTGTAGAAAGTTTCAATCTCTTTGTCATCTGCAGTTGATGTAGGTGATAGGCTTGGATACACGTAATATTTATTGGGTTGCTTCCAAGACGAATGGGGATAACTCTATCACTGACTGAATTGAACCCAAGCACTCATTTCCTAATTTCCTTGTTGCAGATGAAAGCAACCTCATTTCTCTTAGGTTCTAATTTCCTGAGAAGTAAATTTCATAGTCTCCGGAGTTGAAATGCCCTATTACGGTCAATCTGAGTTCACTTATTCCTAAGAGATTTAATTTGTTTCGTTCATTTCATACATACTTCTATCTTCCCATGTCCACATTTTCTATGGTGTTTTAGCTTTCCATCACATACACATATCAGGTGCTGAACTTCCTACTGGGAATTGAGGCTTTGATTCAACAACGTAATTTCGTATGCAAGTGCTTCGAATACACATCTGCTCTTCTCCAGTAACTGATAGGTAGCCCTCCAACCTGGGTGTCTCATCTTCCGGCTCCATATCGTTGAAATGGTAGGTTGTGATTTGCATGATATTGTCATGAAGTGGATTCCCGTTGCAGAAACAGAGACCAGAATCAGGACCTTTGATCTGTCCCCTGTTCTCCTGAACCCGTCGTTGACCCTACCGTTTGGTTCATACGCCAACTCCCAGGTATTTCACTGCTGCTGGCCGCCCAGTGCAAAGTCAGGTTTATTTACAGGTGACCTGCAACAACCTCGTCACAGAACCGTCATTGGAAAAAAGTAGGTTTTTTAAGGTTCACCTATGCCACTAGTTGGTCCACCACTCCCTATTAGTTCTCCTGCTGTAGGTCCGCGACTGCTTATTCCATATATTCGCAGTTATTCCTCATATCTGAAGGAGTATTCCACCATCCGCCACCCGTGGACGGGCTCCTTTGCAGCTACAGCTCTACGTCGTTAGGAAAATTAATCCCCAGAAGCGGATAAAACATTATGCATGTGAAATAAGCACTTTTATTCATAGAATTGTAATACAGTTGGTTCTATGTATTTACTACTCATATTAATCCGAGAGCCCGTGAGCTTCACTGTACGGGAACGAGGTCCCAACAGTGACCTATCCTAATGGTTAGATATTAAAATCAGTATAATGAATGTGGACGATTGCCGTTGTCTAAGCGATGCCTAAGACCAGTAGAGGACCGTATACGGTCTTTTCTATGTAAAGTTTCCTTTAAAAATCTAATTTGTCTCGTTTATCCAATTGAGTTCTGTTGATGTTACAATTGGCCTGGTCCTACGTTCATGAGAAATAGGTTTTTCTGAAAATATTTTATGTTATTGTTTAAAAAAAGTTATGTGTAACATCAACAGAAGTCAAGTTCCTAACTTATAAACGGGATAGGAATTAAACATAGGAAAGACCATTTCTTGTGATTTTAGGCACCGCTGAGATTACGGCATACGTCCAGTTTCATTATACTGAATTTAAAACCTAACCATTTTTGATTTGGATAAGAAATTGTTGGTTCTCGTTCCCTTGATATAAAGTTCCAGGGCTCCCGGACTGTATTAACACTTGAAATTTACTTTTTTAAAGTTTTTTTTGGCATATGTTCAATAAATGTTGATAACTACTATTTTTAATCATAAGTATTTGACCACACTCGTAAATATGCAAAAACTATTACCCATTCCGTTTAGATGTTTTTAATTGTAAACAGTCTTTAAAAAATGGTAATTATGCAAATTTGGCTTTTGCATAAAAATCTTTGCAATTTTGAAAACTAATAATTCTTGAAGTATGCTGTGGTTAAATACATGCTTTTTTAGTTTTATTATTTTACAACTAGAAAAATGTTTATTTATTTTGTTAAAAGATAATTTTTGCGAAATTAACCTATCGTTTTTTGTAAAAGATTTCATGTCAAAGAGTAGTCAGTCAAATTGTTTTTGAAAATTTACTAGAAAATGCATTTGAATTGCTCACGATATTGGTGAATGTAAATAGGAAACTTCATCACTTTATCACTGGGTGTTAGATTAGCTCTTTAGATATAGATTACATATTGTTCAGTTTAAATCAAAGCAAACTTAAATTACCGACCAATCGGCTTTAGTTCATTGAAATTTAGTTTTCAGGCAGACACAAAAATATATCCCTAGCTCAACCTTGCTTATTGGGCTATATAGGCAGTTTTTTGACACCTCATTAAAAGGTGGAATGGTTTCCTGACTTTATATTTATGCCATTTTGTTCAGGCTCTTATGGTAAGTAAGTGTACCAGGGACGGCAATATCGCATAGCAACAAGCATTTTTTTCTACAAATTTATCCCATATAACAAGTTTATGGGTATTTGATCACAAGAAACCTTACTATTAATGAACCTTACCATAAATGAACTTTCCTTTAATCAACTTTCAATTTAGCAACTGTTGCTAAGACTACCAATAATTGACATAAGAACAAGCTGTCTCTATATATATTGGTATTTGACCATGTAAAACTTTAGTTACTATATATAAAATTTTAATTCGTATATTTTTCCCTTAGAAACTGTTGCTAGGGACAACTAAATTGATAGCAACAATGACCTTTTACAAATTCATCCCATATAATAATGAACTTTCTTCTAATCAATTTTCTAATTTGCATCTGTTTCATAAGGCCACTAATATGGCATATAAACAAGCTATTTTGTAAATATATGGGTATTTCACCATGTAAAAGCTTAGTTACCATATATAAACTTTTAATTTGTATACTTTTTCTTAGCCGCAATATTTTTTAACAAATGCATTCTATATAACAATGTTTTTATGGGTAATACATAACATGAAAGTTTAGTTACCATATATAAACTTCTAATCAATTTTCCACTTAGTAACTGTTGCTAGGGACAACAATTTGGCATAGCAACAAGCAATTATTTATAGAACTATCATTTTTGAAGATATTTGATTACATGTCAATCATAGCTATTATCATCACTTTTGGAGAGCAACCACAAAATTTTGAATTTATTAAAAAACGAATGGCAATTAAAGACCAATAAGGGAGTTAGCTCAAACCCTAAAATAAATGCAATCATTTTGGGGTGTTAGCCGGTTATATTACATCAAAAAGATAAAAAAAGGGTTAGTTCAAACCTTAATAAGTGAAATAATTTTTGAGTGTTAGCTCTCACTATATGAATGTTATTCCGTTTTTAGATAAATGATATTTTAAAATATTAGAGCAGAGCTAATAAAGTTAACAAACATCTGAAAATAAATATTATAAATTCAATTTCTGAGTACTTAAGAAGAAAATTAAGTACATTGGATGTCTACAAGTAGTTTCTACAAAAATGACATTTTATAAAATTTTGACTTTATTAGCTCTGCTCTAATATTTTAAAATATAATTTATCTAAAAACGCAATAACATTCATATAGTGAGAGCTAACACCCAAAAATGATTTCACTTATTAGGGTTTGAACTAACACATTTTTTATCTCTTTGATTTAATATAACCAGAATCACAGTATGGTATCTATTACCAAACCAAATCTAGTAAGAAAACAGTTTTAAAATTAGATCATTTTTATAAGGGCCTTAAAGAAACAAGAAAATATCGAAGATATTGATTTGCTATGTATGGTCTGAAGTACCTATTTTAGTGTTTCTTATTTAAATTATCTTTGTTTGTTACAGCTCCTGCTGCTCCAACTAACATTCAGAAGTCTTATTCCGGTATTTCATTGGTTTTTACTTGGTCGTATCCTCCAAATGCGATATACAATTCCACCAAACTAAGAGTGTTCAGCCATTCAATAAATAACACGGTCTATTTTTCTGAAAATAGAACAATTCTAAAGCCAAACAATTCGGCTTCATTTACTAACTTCAGAAAGGGAGTGATGACTACAATTTATTTAACTGCTGTGAACAACAGTTTATTAAGTGAACAAACCAACTATACTTTTGTTACAGGTAAGTGATTATTTTTACAATGATGTTACTAGGGAGATTACCCAGGAAGTTTGTAACTATTTCTATCACAAAAACACAACATGACATGACGGAAGTAACAAGCTCCCAATCGTCGAACTTGAAGCTGCAAATCAAATTCGCACGAAAACCGCAGCTGAATGAATTGTGTAAATATGAAAATACAAAGAAGAAGCCTGGAAGTAATTTGTTAAAAGCAAACTGTGCAATAGAAGTCTGTAGAATGTGATTGTCCCTTACCCTTGATTGTTCGAAGTGCGAGGGGGTTCAATTAAGAACAGCTAAACCAATTAGGATCGTACTCGCGACACTGAACAAAAAATTGATTGGGATATAGAAAAGAAGCATTTTAGTAAATAATTTTCTAACATCAGTATTTTTAAAGCAATTCCTCCACGTGATAAATTTATATAGAGAAAATACCTAAAAATATAAATCATCTTGCAATATACTTCAAACCATCTCTTTAGGCAAGTCCAGGTTAAGTGATTGTACATTATAATAAGCAGCAATAAATATCAGAAAGTTCATTAACCACTTGACAGCGGATGACGTATACGCAAATTTCAATGTAGATTGATAAGCGGATGACGTATATATACGCCTATTCATTTACAGAGAGCCCTGGCTGTTCCCTGTTGTTTTTCTCACCGTTTAGCGATTTAATGGTGTCTACCAACCAATCAGGAAAGAGGTTTTCTAATTATTGACACATTTACTCTAGATAAATTAATTCTAAAGTGTGTTGGTTGTGTATTTATTTGGCGATGCTGTACATGACCATTTAGGTAGGTGTGCTTTGATTCTTGTACCAAGTCTCCTCAAAGAACACCTACCTAAATGGTCATGTACAGCATCGCCAAATAAAGACACAACCAACACCTCAGCCATAACCAAGCATGTCATTTCTAACAAATGCCGCGTTGATCATAACAATTTCAAGATCCTATCCAAAGAAAGATCATCTCAATTACTGGCCATCGTGGAGGCACTCACAATCCGTTGGACTAAACCTGATTTATGCATTCAAAAAGCTTCTATAATCACTCTTAACACACCTTGGTTGTAATCTGCTCTCTCTCTCTCTCCCACTCTCTCTCTCTCTCTCTAATTGTTCAATAACTTGTCCTAGCTTTTCGTTATACATCACAGACTTAGGTACCTACTCGTCTTATTAATTCTATTTAGCTTATTCACAGTTCTCTTACCTTTCTTATTCACCCATTGGTTCGTATCGATTGTACTTAATGAACTTTCTGATATTTATTGCTGTTTTTATAATATATCTACACTTAACCTGTACTTGCCTGAAGAAATGGTTTGAAAATTGCAAGATTATGATGTTTTTATTTTCTTTACAATACCTAAATCAATATTTTTAGTAGGTTTAATAGATAATTTGTCTTAAATTTACCCATACTTTTGAAAACTAATGTGTATACAAACAATCGTATTTCAGCTCCTCTACCGGTGTCGCGACTCAATATTAGTTCGGATTACTCTAAATTAACATGGACCAACCCTGTACTCATAAGCGGAGAACAAATTCACTCGATTGTAATAGTTTTTAGATCGTCTTCAAATAGTATTCAGAAAGTAGTATCACCTGGAACTAACGAATATGTACTACCAAATTCGATACCACCCACGACTTACACTATCTCGGTGTACACAGCAGTTAGCTATTTATATAATGGGAAAAGCTACTATGCAGCTAGTCTGAAAATTTTCCTTTATAAAACAATAAGTAAGTTTTATGTTGATTTTGCAACAATGAACCATTTTAAGGTAAAATAAATGATAAAAATAACTGCAAATAATTATCTTAATGCAAAAGGGTGGAATATTAAAAAAGGCTCCTATCATAAAATGTAAAAAAATTTATAATAGAGTTGTGCATGCTCTTGTGCATGTCCGTTATGGGTGTATCTTTAAGATTCAATATAGATGTGGTGAGCCACATACAAGAAACGTAACAAGTAGGGTTGTACGGGCATTGTTGCTAAGGTCCTAGATTTCTTATGGAAATTTGCAGAACAGTCGAGGATAAGATGGTCGTCTGTGTTGTTTCCCAAGTTGTATTGCTGCATTTGATGATACTGTTTATCCTCAGCCGGTGATGTGAATCTGGTGAATAAAGTGTTTTTCAGAAGGAAGAATGGCTTTGATAGCATCATTAAAAGGCAGTAATGCCAGTCAGTCAGCTTTGTCTTTGCCGTTTCCTCAGAAATTCCTTAGAAGACAGAAACGCATAGGTTAAATTAGGATCAGACAAAAATGACTAGAAGGACTACAGCTAGCACACTTTTTGTTTTTAAATTTCTATTTTCTTTTGTAATGAATTCATATTATTCAGGACTTCTGGAAATCGGCAAAATTTTGGAGTTCCATAACTCACACATTTTAAAACCTGGAATACCCAAATTTGGTTAATTGATTTGTCTTTGCTATTTTTATGATGGTGTTTTCTCATTCGAGAGTATCAAATATACATATCTAAGTCTATTTTTACTGAGAACTATTTAGAAAGCAGGTGAAGTCACAATTTCTGTTACGTTGTTTAAAAAGTAAATATTATTAGTTGAATCGGCAAAATCTGTATACATATGATAGAACACTAGGTAGGTACCTACTTAGTGTGATGTCACAGACTTTGTCTATTATTAAAAAGGCAGTTCAATAAACTGTCGAAGAATCTCTAAATATCTTTAGAATCAACAAACTTGTAAATAATTGATAGCTAAGTTGATTTGGTATATATGTATTTGGAATTTTTATATAAAACTGTATTTATCTGTTTATTATATTTTATATGATAACATTCTTAGGCTATGTTTTATGTTTGAAAATTGAAATGTGTTGGGAAATAAACACTCAGAATGGCCAATAAGCCACCACGAGATCACCAAATTATCCATGATAGATTTGTTTCGGTGTGTCAGTTTTCAAATAACCCTACCCATAGAGTAATA
Source organism: Parotoplana pacifica (assembly GCA_034780595.1). NCBI lineage: Eukaryota > Metazoa > Platyhelminthes > Proseriata > Otoplanidae > Parotoplana > Parotoplana pacifica. Next base: position 222 of record JAUYWI010095464.1, on the reverse strand, counting down.
AATGACTTTTCTGTGACCCTACCTACATATGTACAGGGTGAATTTTAAGTAACGCCCGATTTTAAACTAAAAATAAATCAATGACATTTTAAACTAAAAATAGAGCAATAAAAACGTATAAAAAGATGTTGATGACTTAAACTTGTATTCATTCATTCATAAAACTGTTATGGCTGTACGTTTAACTAAAGAACAGCGTATTGCAGCTGTGAAACATTATTA
>JAUYWI010095453.1:0-11924 GCA_034780595.1 Parotoplana pacifica | reverse complement strand
AAACAATATCCTTGGCGCTTCGCGCCTCGGATATTATTTTCTGATAATAGAAATACTCGTACAATATCCTATACATAATATCCTAACCGATTTGAATGTGCAGATACTCGTATGTTTGTTTCTATAAAAGAACCTTAGTTTCGTTGCTTTTTCTCTTCAGAGGAACGTATTTTATATGGCATTTATTGTGAATTACTTTTATGTATTATGAAGATAAATAAATATGATCTAATTGCTATACAAATGTAGTGTTTTTTATTTGTTGCTTATTATAGTAGAATAGTTTAGGACGTTTTTATGTTTGAAAATTTTTAGCTAATGTTGTCTGAACAAGTATTTACGTCAATTTATGCCACACACTTAGGTATTGACATCATAAAAGACCTACAAAAGTTTTTTCGATATGGACCTTATCGATGATTGATTATTTTCATCAGTTGCATGACGATAAAGTTTTGGTGTTTAGAAACTGTATCGTTTTTTTCAAGTTTTTCTGTCACCTTTTTCTCTTGCTATTTATATATTACAATATTGTACAGGGTGTTCAATATATATTTATTTTTTTGCTTTTCATATGATTCTCACTTGAAAAGATTAACTTCTATTCCTGTGAATCTTAACATGTTAAGAGAAATAATAAAAAAAACAGGTATACTTTGATAAAAATATACTACTTATTTATATTATTCGCAAGTGATAGCCCAAGACAGCTGTTTCGGTTTAGGCATAATCACAGCCTGAGCAATATAAATTTTCGTATATTTCATATCAAAGCATAGAAAGAGAAGAACATTTGCTAATCTTGCATAAGAAAAGTGAAAACAGACGATTTTCAGAAGAAATATGTTTCTTATTAAAGAGCACTCACGCTGTCAAAGCAGTTCCTGGCCAGTTAATATGTTAAGAGAAATAATAAAAAATAGGTATACTAAATATTATATTACTCACAAGTGAGAGCCCAGGCCAATTTGTTTCTAGAATTTGAATCAAGCCAGTGGTTGTAGCCAAAACTCGTGCAAGGTTGTCTCAGTGCATTGTTGCCACCAGATAACATTTTGAGCATGCAAGATAAATATTTTGCATTATTATTGCAATATGATTAACTATTTTAATCAACAGATTTAGTAATACTAGTTCTGGTAGATTTCCAAAAACCTGCACAACTACATTGCTGCAGGTTTTTGTAAATCTACCAGAACTAGTATTACTAAATCTGTTGATTAAAATAGTTAATATTCTGGGAAAATTGATAGTATACAAGTGATAGAATGTTGTGTAACAATTTGACAATTATTACAGAATCTATCATTAGTTTGGTGATAAACTGGATTACTGTCAATATCAAGAATTTGTTTGATGATGTAATTAAAGTGATCATCACTAGTCAAAAAGGAATATCAATTAAAGCAAATGTATGTAGTTTCAGAAAGACCATTAAAATTAGTAAAATCAATATTGTTATTGCCAATGGTTTTAAGGAAAGCTTCATGAACATCTTCTTGATCTGTAGTATCAAAACAATCACCATAAGATTTTAATAAACTAATAAAACTTAATCTGATAGAATTATCTGAACTATTATTAAGAAAAGAAGTACATTTAAATAGTCATTACTATTCGGAAACAGGCTTTGTATTTTCATTTGTACGACGTAATGGTGGATATCACATCATCAGTTTGTTAATTTATTTGTTGAGCATCAAAACTATGTAAGCTTGAGAAATATAGTATCCCGCTCAAATTACAGAATTTCTTTGATATTCAATAAAAAAAAGTATTTAGAAGACCTCAGTTTCAAAATAAATTTATACGTAACTACTTTTTAATCATCCTAACACAAACTTCAAACAACATTTCTTATTCTCTTTTAGATGACGTCATCTTATACCGATTTTCCTCTGGCCAATGTCAAGAAGTCGGGACTGACGGTTATGAAACCAGTCCCCGCTGACACTTGCTCGTCAGGAGAGCCAAGTTCCAACCAATCAGGTTTGCCTATTGACCCAAAACGAATATGGATTGGAAATATTTCAATACAAGTGAGATAAAATTGGTAGAATTTAGTCTTTTTTTAAATGTTTTAGTGTTTTATAAAATTACGTGTGACCTGTTATATTGTGCTGGCCAAACCAGAGAAACTATATTACTACGAAAAGGACACCTACTCAGGCAGTTCCGCCTACGCTTGGCTCCCCCAGCTAACACCAATGGACATTTGTTACTGTAGCAAAGTCTACTGATATTTATGCGGTTTTGCTCATAAGTGCAATTTAGAATGCACTTATTTAAATGTCATACTAATTTGTATTATGGTATTCATAGGTAATAATTTTATTCAATCTACTTATAAATCACACTTATGTAGGTAGGTAACTAATTACATTTCTAATGACTTTATGAAGTAACAGGACTTTTATTATACAATCACACTTATAACGTAGATAAAAATAATATTATGTGAAGCTGGCGATATTATCAACATCAGAAGAAGGACTAAATTCGATCGAAATGGATCGAAACAAATTTGCACATACAATTAATAAAGATTACTATGGGTGATATCTTTAGTACAAGGATGTTAGCTATTTGATATAAAAGTTTTAAAGGAAAATCTTATTTTTTTCAGTTTGTTATAGTCGATTGAAAACATTAATAGTTAAATGCTGTGAATTTATAACATAATCATGAATTCACCAGACTATGTTCAAACTCGTCACTACATCTTTATGAGGCATAAACTTGGTGATAATACTAAAATTCATAGCCCGTTCCAACAAGTCTACGGCAATATATGTATATATGTAGTAGAATTACTAAATGGATTCATCAGATTTAAGAAGGCCGGAATTCACTTCAGGATGAGGAACGTCTAGGGAGGCCTTCTTAGAACATCTCTGCATATTCTGTCATAATTATATGAGAGAAATCATTTATGAGGATTGTTAACGGACTGTTAGAAAGTTTTCTGGGGTTTCATCCATTCCAAAAACAACAATACATCGCATTCTACATGAAAATCTCCAGAGGAAGAAGCTTTGCAACTGCTGGATTCCACATTTCCTCACTGATGAACAAAGAAAGATCGTGTTTAACTCTCTAGACGGAATCTGCTTTTGTTTAGAAGAAGAAAAGATGATGATTTTGTCACAAGGGACGAAACATGGATGTACCCTTAATCAAAGTGAATGATCTGTCTAACAGATGAAGATCCATGCCCAAACGTCTTGAAACCTTCTTTCATATCATTTGCATTGGGTGCGACAGTACTATTCATGTTGATATCTTATCAGAAGGTCAAACCACTAATGGTGGTCACTATTCCACAGTTGTGTTACCTTCCTTAAACAATTCCTTTCAAATCAAGCAGCCTGGTCGACCTGTTGACAGAATGATCCTTTATCAAGACAATGCTGCCTACCATACCTCACATGTAGTGATTATCTACCTGGAAGAAAATGGAATATCGGCTATGCCCCATGCTCCTTATTGACCAGATCTGGCTCCTCTGGACTTCTGGGTCTTTCCAAAAACAATGCCTGTCTGGTATCAAATTTTCATGCATTCAGGACCTTTCCAAAGCCATCAATCACAGCTTGCAACATATAGAGAAGAATGGTACCACCAAGCCTTTGTTGAATTGAGAAGAAGTCTGAAAAAATTCATAGAAATTGGAGGGGAGTGTATTGAGGGATCTAGATAGTTGTAATTATGTTTATTTCATTCAATAAAAAAATATGGACCCATGCAAAAACCTTTTTTGGAACACCCTACGCATAGATTGTAATGTTATTTTATATGGGACCCCAATTGAAAATAATGCTGTTTAAGGTTACTATGGTTTAATATTTTTTGCTTTTGATGTTACATAAAAGTTAGTTTGGTCAGAGTCAGACCGTTTGCTAAAATAATGATTTGTGTTAAATGTGATGGCCAATCAGTCGGACCAAGGAACAATCTCTTAATAGTCGGACCGATTCATTGGCAATCAAACTGGTCGTTGACAAAAAATAAATGTATTTATTTGTTTTAGTGAATAAAAGTGGACACTTATTAGATTTTTGTCACTTCACAGTTTTGGAACTTAATTTCATATTTAATAACGTTTTTTAAATATAAATTTCCTAAATATACCTATTTGAATTTTATAGTGATTCTTGCACTTTAAAGTTTATCTACATGTCTTAAGAAGTAATAAAACTTGACACGTAGGTATGATCCATTAAATTGCCAATATCACAGTACCTATCAAAAATTTGATCGATTGGATGTACATAAAGTAATCAGAACCATTTCGTATTTCAATTTGCCCACAGGTGACAGAGTTCAGCCTGCTGCAGCTAGTGAAGCAGTTTGGTGAGTTGTTGGATTTTGAGTTTCCTGTTCATGCTGGCGGGCAGGATCAGGGCCGATCGGTGGGGTACAGTTTTGTGGCCTTCAAGAATGACAAGGATGCAGACAGGGCTAGGACTAAGTAGGTCCATCATTGAGAACATCTATATTTTCATATTGGTTTTTTATCTTGGTGCTCTAGAAATCACATTTCATATCTCAGCCTTTTAAATGTTATGCACTTATAATGTTTATTAGTTCCACGATACTTAGTTTTCTATCTAATCTATGTTTCAATTTCAACAATATTGTTTTTGATTTGAATATAATGATAAGCAGGCTGACAAAAAACGTTACAGTACTAAATTGTTAACACTTTCGTCAGTACTGCGGTCACATCTTTTATAGTGAACACTGAAACAACTCATTAAAATTAGTTTAGAAAACATGTGATTCAAGTTTCAAAAAAAATAAAATTGAGTAGTATTTTATTTTTTGTCGGGGATTGTAAGTCCCTTATTGTCGAGGAAATCGATATTTTCAAATTGCGTTTTATTTCTAATCTAAGTTCTCTAGAATTATTTTATAAATTGCCGTGGAACTCATTTATCAAGTCAAATTGATTGATAATTTACGTTAATTTTGTCACAGCTATATTTTACAACCTAAGCTTTAGAAAAATATGGCTTTTACAACGTTGTATAAGGGTGTATTGTAACTGACAAAATATTCAGTTGTCTTTAAAATGCGAAACAAATCGTTTCTCAGCAGATGACCAGAGAGTTTATTCGCAAATATGGATCGTGTTAGTCATAGAAATATAGTAAAAAACACCTAATTTGAATGTGCATTCTTTCAGATTGAATGGCCTCTTTTTCCATGGTCATAAACTGCTGGCCCGTGCGGCTCATGTTCGGGCCATTCCGCTAACCAAACCTGCACGAGCGAGGAAGAGAGCCAAGCTGGAGGGTCCTCCACATCCAGCCTTGCGTTTGCCCGATCAGAGAGTTCCCAGTAGGTCGTTATCTGTGATTTTTCTTTTTTTAAACGTAGTAATAAAATATGTAGCTATGTGGCCCGTGCTCGAGGTCCACATAACAAGATGGAGCGGCCTGTCTTTTGTTATATGCAATTCGATATTGAGGCCCGCTCATAGACTTGTGTTTTTATATTTGCAGTGATATCAATTTATCTATGTTTTTCTTTACTTTTCGCACCTCAATAAGTTTTCTGTAATATTTTTTTTATTATTGAAGGGTACATAATGATACAAGGTCCATGTGGGACGAATGTGCCGACGTTGAAGGGCTGTACCTCCTCTTCGGCGGACATAACGCTGCTGTAGACTGGCAACATAGTGGACAGGGAACTCATCCACTATGTTACCAGCGTTATGTCCTACGAAGAGGAGGTCAGCACATTTGTCCCACACATTTTTAGTGACCGGGGCTGTACAATCAGAAGACAGCAGCTTTTAGGTCTAACTGTTTTTATAGTACCAAAATGTTTATTGGTTTTACTAGCTTCTACCATCTTTCAATAGATTGTTTATTCTGAGAAATTTAATTGATTTTAAAATTTAATGAATGTTTAGAAGTGTTATATTTTCATGTTAACATTTTAGATTAAGCATACATGGCAATCGTTAGGATCGTGTTTTTACGTTTATTCGTCTAATGAGTACCAAAAAGGATGTGATCTTCTTTTTGGCAGTTTTTGAAGACTTATTGAATAATTTCAGATGATTTGTCCATGAATTAATTTTAGATTTTTCTTAATTTTGTTGGGTTTATGGTTGCCTTGTTTATCATACATAGAAAATAGCGTAAGAATTTTCAAATGTAAACAACGTCAACCTCCCCCTTCCTTTTTTAATCTATGTATAAAAGTATTGAGCTTTATGTGGAAGATTGCCTATTTCTCATGTTTTTGCATCGTGGGGACGGAAACCGGCCTCTGTATCATCGTGCTCTTACTTGTTTGTTGCAGGTAAAAAGTGCAAACCAATGTCGAAAGCAGAACAGATCCGAAAGATTGAACTGGAGCTCAAGCGTCTGGAGAACGATAAGCTCAGCTTGTTCACCTCCTCCACGAAACAACAGCAGACACCCTCCACCTCGACTAATAAAATGACTCTGTCCAAACAGAAACAATTTCCCTCGAACAGTCACAAACGGTCATCAATATCCAATCATAAACATTCGGGGAAAAAATCTTGATATTTAAATAATAAATGTTGCAGGTACATAAAGACTAACTAATTTTACCTTTTTTAAGTGCTCAAGACTTTGATTCGTTGTTTTGCATTTTATTGTCCTAACGAGAATTATCAATCAACTTATGGCTTCCATTAATTGACCTTTGTAGACTGGGGCTGATGGTGGATGACAGTTCCTCTCTTTGCTACATAATATCTCTCTGATTACTCTAAAATGGTCCTTAGGGGGGTACATTAACAATGTTGAACTGTTCATTAGAAAATATTGATTAGAAAGAATGTTATGAGATTTTTCGATGTCAAAAATTGACCGTTTATCAAGATAAAATTTGGAATTTCATTGTCTAATAAAAAGTGTAGCGTATAATTGTTTCAGAATTTAGATAAAGAAATGGCTTTAATAAATATTATAGTTAATATTTTATCTGAAATCTGTAATACAGGTCCACAAATCTGGGGATACGTTGTAAAAATTATTGTTCGAAGGTACTAGAAATGACATTAGAAGCTAAAAATATACCATTTAAAATTACTTAGAGTCATTAATATTTTGAAATAAAATATGGACCATCCTTGGTTTAGTGAGAATTCAACCTTCTAGATTATTTAGCGTTGCAAGCTTGTATGCCAAATTTGAGAAATAAAGAAAAATCCTATTGCATTTTAGTTTTAAAAATTGAAAAAAATATAATTTCGTCACAACTTTGATTAACTCGAATATATTAGGTACTTATCCAAAGTCTACCAGTAGATAATTAATGTATGTACTTACAAAATCTAGGCCGTCATATGCTAGCGCTCAACAAACAACACTGAAAATGGTAAGGTGTTATTGTAGGATCAATCTAACGGCTGAGCAAGAGAGGTCAAATGTTACATCATTCGAACTTCTAGAAAAAGTAAAATCAACAGATGGGTAGTGTACCCTCCCCCCCCCCCCCCCATTTTGATAAATTTCTGTCTGATTCGGTTGTTGCCTGTAGCTGCCCAGCTGCAGGCAAACCCCGTCTTTGTCATTCTCTGGTTCGATTGAACTAACATTTAAAATTCTTTGTTTTCGACCAATTGTTTGAACCCAACAATGAATTTAACTCTTATTGATAGTTCATATTTGTTTTTGAACATAATTTCTCACTGCTACTTTCTTTTCATTTCTCACATTTTCTGACATTTTCATTTATTTATATATTTGTGAATAACATGTACCCATATTATATTTATTATTTTTATAGAAACGGATACAGATTGCTTCTGAACTAACACTATATTTTACTAGAATTAAAAATTTAGAAGATAAATTGAACTCAAATGTTGGCCATACAAGGTCAATTGAAGGCATCAGCTTATTACCAAATATATTTTTTCTATCCGGTGTCATTTATTAGCAGTCTCTTTTTAAAAATATAATTTTACTAACTCTAGATTTGGACTAATTAAAAACATAGAAATAAGTTAATCCTAACGCTAGTAGTCTATTTCTATTATTAAAAATGTGGTAGTTGTAGGTCCTGTTTCTAAATGGCATTACTTTTATGATTAATTCTGTAGAAAAATTGGTGAAGTTTCCCAGATAGCAAGGACAATACATCACCACATGTTGACATGCCTGTTTTGTTCACAACCCAATGTAGGTACATAAAATAAAGTCTAATCAGAATATGATGATGATGACGGCATGCTCATTACTGAGCTTTAGCCGACCCATTTGAAATGATCTGCCAAGCTTTGCAATCCTTTGTTGTAGAATTAACTAAATCCATATTTAATCCAGACCATGTTCTGATTTTATCAAGATACTGGGTCCTTGACGTCTGCCTTCCATTTTGCCTTGCATAATTGCTCTTGTGAGGTTGCAACCCCCTCTATATTGGTGTCCATAGTTTCCTTTTTCGAATGTGTCTTACAGGAGGTGGGATGTACTTAGCTCTTCAAAGATGCTAGCATTTGTTCTGTGCTCTCTTTAGCTGATTCTCAGAAGCCTTCTCTAAAACCACATCTGCTGCATTGATAAATCTTTCCTCAGCCAGGTTTATGTCCATCTTTTTGCACCATAGGAGGAGATGATTGGGCTATCACATTGATTGAATATAATTTTACTATTTTAGAAAGGTGGAACTTCTTTTTGCACTTTAGTGTATAATTACATTTTCTATTGAGAACAACCTCATAGTAGTATAAAACTGCATACACCTCCAGCAAGAGTTGGACCTCTGTATATATTTACTCTATGTCTCAAACCATAAACATAGTAGGTTTAGGTTTATCTATGTTTGACTTAAAACATGTAGACCTACATAGTTACAATCCCGGAAAGTTAAGTTTATATTCTATGATTCCATATTATGAAGATTCTGGATTGTCTAAATCATTCAAAAAAATAATTTAAAAAAATAAAGAAGTTTGTTCTTAATGCGAATATTTCCTTATTTATACTCATGCAATAAATTAGTGTCACCAAACCTTTATTGCACTTCTAGTCATTCTATGGACATATTTTATTTGTCATTTGTATAATGCTTAAAAGGAGATGATTACGTTATGAACAGATTAGTTTTATTTATTTTTTAAAATCTTCATTTGTTTTTTTATTATTGGTTGGGATAGTGTGTTAGTTTATAGACACATTAATGAAATCGTTGTTTTAATTTTCCGTGCAGTTGATGCTAGTAACCATAGCAATATAGACTATATCCATTTCTATGCTACTTACTCTCCAATTTTGTGACTGGCAATTTTACATAGATAAAGAACTCATAAATATATTTGACTTGACATTTTTGGTTTGCAGCTTAGTTTCGCCGTAAAGAACGCTATTAAGGACTCGATGTATAGAGATTATAATATAATTATGTAGTTTCTCTGATTAACACTGCCAAATCCGGCGCGATTTCAGACAAATTGCGCTTGACTTGTTGCTATTGTCAGTTTCAATTGAACTAGAATTTCACTATAGTGTACACTACAATAATTCATGTCAAAAATGTATGTAGTTGTCTGGGTTAAGTTCTCTACTAAAGTCAGCCATGTTTTTTTCCGTATTTTTTTTAGCTCAGATAGATCGTTTTTCAGAATCGTCCAAAATTGCAATAAAATTCAATGTCAAGAGGGGAGGGTTCTCAATAATTGTTACCTTCCATCCCTCATGAGTATTATTTATTTATTTCCTTTATATTCTGTTGTATTTATATTTTATTAATTACATAGAAATTACTTGGTTAATGATTTTGTTTTGTGCATATTTTACGTATATTGATTGTTTATATTTATTTTCTTACCATTATTTGTACCAAACATTATGCAATGTGTATATAACTTATCTCATTTTAAATGTCTAACCTTTCTGCATATTATTTTGTAAATTTTACTAACTACGTTTATTAGATGCATACGTCATTTTTTACTTCGCTTTTTTGAAGGAGGAAGACAGGATGATGTTATAGATCCTCAGTCCAACCGTTTGATTGTTTCCAGTTTCAGCGCTATTCGTACAACCAAGTATGGTCTCAAGCGAAGTCTAAAACGTCGATGAATTATTTTTAATGTTCAGACGTTGCTTATGATAAAGTGGACTCCAAGTTATCTCACAACATGCTGAATGCTTCTCATTATCGGGACGATTTGTTGAAGGCCAAAACAGAAAATAACCAAAAAACGCAAAGTATCTCCAAGTCTAGAGAAAAGCAGTAATGGCCACCATTAAAGCCAGAAAGAAGCATCACAAGTTATTAAAACGTCTGGCTGCCAAACAGAAGAAAGTTTAGATACAAGTGTGTATTTCTTTGTAAACTATTCATATGTATTTCCACCTTGTAAAACAAAGAGGTCACAAAAATTGTTTGCACACTTTCTTGAACATGTTATGTGTGAGCTATAAATTAGCCTGTGATTCCATGTTTTCATTTTTATTGAATAAGCCTAACAATGTAAATCAAATTGTGAACAATGTATATATTTTTGTTGTTAGAATACTTTACACAAATTTTCAACACAATTTTAACATTATTCAGGGAAGTGATTTTTTGTAATATTAACGAAATCCGTATTTTTGGCATGAAATTTTGATTACCTCCACATGGTATTGCTCATGTAAAACACTTAATTTAGGTTTTTTACAATATATATTTTCGATATTTTGCACCCCTATATCAACTTCTATAGTTAATTTTCGTATTTAAACTCTGTCAGATACCTATTAATATTGTAACTACTATATATGTGTAAATTTATTAACAGAGTTATGTTCGAACATGTCAACTGTATTCCTGTTCATTTAATAATAAATTTTGTGTTCACAAATGATTGTTACTTCCTACCTTTAACAAAGTTTATATATATATCTATTCATATATTTCCACCTTGTAAAAAGAAAAGGTTGAAAAAATTGCCGCTTTGGCGCGTTGCTCCGCGGATAGTGAGGGTGATGTACTTCCGATTTTTTAAATAGTCCCAAAACCATGCCTGTAAATTTAGGCTGATTTTTGAGAATCCTATTCAAGGCAAGTGACATTTAACAAAATACGTATAGGCAACACAAATAATGATATTCCTAAATCTCTTTCGATAGAATTAACATTTCATTATTATATAATTAAACATTTGTGTGTAAAAGATTTTGATGATATAAAAATCTAAGTATGTTAAAGGTTTTTTACTGGATGGATAGATTCTAATTACCCACATTTGAAAAATGATGTTACAAAAATATCTCCAAATTTAGAAATTGTAGAATGCAGGGGGTTTGTTAGACAATGAACCCCGGCATAGTATGTATTAATCAAATTAGATAATTTAAACTAATTTTGTTTTAAAATAAACTAACAACGGGTGAAGTTAGAAAGCAATCTTATCTTGCACCAAATATTCGCGCTCTTTTAATCATAGCATAGGGCGTCCCTTTTACATCTGGTAAACCAAAGGTAAAGGTCCTTTTTTGGGATTGCCTCGTATATAGGATCTTGCCTAAAATTATGGAGAAATGAGCCTGATACCTCCCCTCCCCCACTAGACCCTGCGGGTGCTGTTATGAAATCAACACTCTTTAACCGTACCGTCTCAACTGGTAGTTGTCGGTGATAAACAAAACTCCAGTGCTTTTTCAAACCGGATTTCGAAGCCAAAATCGTTTTACACCTGGCAAAGGGGCGCCGCCAGGGTGGTTCGTCCGGAAATATACCCGTATCGTTGAAGGTTTCGCCCGTTCTTCTAGTGCTACTATCGCCTTTTTCATTGTCGCGGTTTGGTTTCTGTCTGTCGTCAGTGTCTCGGACAGTTTGCTCTTGCACATTTACTTTCAGCTTGCACATTTATAGGCCATACCGCTGAATTCGACCGCCTGTAAAAATACCAGTAAAATTTCATTAATTAAATTTATTTCTTC
>JAUYWI010095442.1:0-11926 GCA_034780595.1 Parotoplana pacifica | reverse complement strand
AGGAAAGAGAGGAAGAGGCAGACCAAGAAGAATGTGGTGGGACGACGTGCAGAAGTGGTGGAAAACAAGGTGCACAGAAGAACTGGTGAGACAAGCGCAGGACCGAACGAGGTGGACGCTAATAGTGCATGCTACCCTTGGCAACGAAGACGCCACATACACACACTCCTTTATATATGGTGATAACTTTTGCCATTTATAATCCAGTTATTAGTTCTAATTTTATGTTTTTAAGAAGATTTTGTCAATTTTTATAGTTTTATAAATTAATTATTGACCTAAATTGGATTATTAATGAAAATATTATTAATGGAAAAATCTGATTTATTATACTACTCGCTTTAGAGGTATAAAAAAAGTAGTGGTGACATAAAATCCCTTATCTTTTGTTAAAATAATTTTTAATTATTATAATTAAATTCAGCTTTATTTATTTACTCAGAGTATGAAAATACATTATTTGTAGGCATTTATTTTATATGAGACAACTCTCTCTATACCTTTCATTACTCTTTTGTCCGCTCCTTATACGATGGATACACCTAAAGCAGATTGTGTGTAGGTGTCTTCCCGTCTTGTCACAATTCATTGTGTAAAATGATTTTTTTGAAAATCGATAATTTGTGCATGAAATTGACACTGTTCCTATGAAAACTCAAATAAATGATGAAAATTTATAATTAAATATTGATTTTTTGCTGAATTGATGACGTCATTGGTTCTTCAAATAAATCTGCAGATTCATAGCAAAATTTCTTTTCAAAGCGGTTTGAGACAAAATGTGAACTTGCAGCCTCAAAAGATCATTTAGGAAGGCCCACAGTCATATGGACGGTTGAGTAATTTCCCCCAAAATTGGAAATCCATATAGTCTTGATAATGAATGGGATGTTATTTGGGGCTTCTCATTTGATACCAAATTATCGATTTTTGGGGTAAAATTAGGTGATCAGGATCTCTAAATATTTGGAACGAATTATCAGTACTTTGTAGGTTTATTTGGGTAAAAACGAGTAGATAGCTAATTTGTAACATGCCTACGACCGAACCAATTCTGATCCAAACCGGATTCACCCCTTTAATTTGGATTATTCCAAGCGTTCACGACACGTAGACTAAAGAAAACCATAGACTAGCAGTCAATATACCAATAAAACGGCAAAATTAAAGCCACAACCGTAGATTAATCTATGGCTTAAATTGACACATTTATGGCGATCAATATTTTTAGTCTGACAAACAAAAGAAGCAAATAATAAAGTTATGAATGCTGAAAAAGGGAGCCATCTGCATCAATCAATTTTGATTTTTCATTGATTTGATATTGTTAGCATCCGTAATTTGACGCTTTTGTTGTGTGACAATTTGAGTTTCTTAGTATACGTTATATTTATTCAGTTTGTTTTTTTGACTGTGATATGTAGAAGCTTTTTTGGTATATTTGACTTCTTTTCTGTCACATCAATATTATAGGAGGAAGAGCACAATATTAGCTTGGTGCCGTCTGGACGGAGTTGCTGATACGAGCATTTTGTTCATCAGGGGAAAATTTATTTATATATGTGAAGTCCATAGATATTAAATTTCACATTATCTCTATAATTGAATATCTATGAATCTGTAAGAGGTGCATTCTCATCAGACCTGGGACAATGACATTTCTGTAAAATGTTCCTCGAGAAGGCCCAATTGTTGTACCCAAACTGAGATCAAGTGGATGGATGTTTCATTAATTTGTACTGAGAATTAATTTTACTCAAACTCTGTGGCAGATATACCTCGCTGTCACAGATCTTATTTGTTACCTAAAAAAACTAAGTGTCATTTGATTACACAAAAATTTGCTATGGTTTTACAACTTCTCGTGGAGTTTTGCATTATCTGCAAATAATGAAACAGCATTTTCTTGAATGACAATTTGGGCTAAATTCTCGGAGCCAGAGATGGGTTTTCAAGATTATGACATCAAATCAATATAAAAGATGGGCGGCAATTTCATTGAAGGCCGCGGTAAATATCCCATGAAAATCTGAACTCATACATAGTTATTGGTTTTTAATTGAAATTTGAAGCAATAGTTCACTTGTAGTTGTTTATTACAATTTCAAATCATTTAGCCTTTGGTAGATTTTGAAGGTGGGGGGGGGGGTAAAACTACCCCTCCCCCAACACCTTTTCAAATATACATAGCGTCAAAACCAATCAACCGATTAAGTAAGCTGAAATTTTCTGACTTCCAAAATAATTCTTTTGAACCTTTTGGTAGGTATAATGTTTTTGGTCAGATTACCCCAAGGGCAGGAGACGGGGCCATAAAGTTGGTCAGCTGGTACCCCAAGGGCAGGAGACGGGGCCATATAGTGGGTAAGATGGTACCCCAAGGGCAGGAGACGGAGCCATATAGTGGGTCAGCTGGTACCCCAAGGGAAGGAGATGGGGCCTTAAAGTGGGTCAGCTGGTAGAAAATTGAGAAAAGTCCACGAAAATCAAATCCTAAAGTCAAAATGGCACTGCACCATATTTGACTATTTCTCTTAGCACCTTTTCATTTGTCAGAATACGTATATGTATAATATAGATTTTTGAAATTATTGATTTTTGTCCACGGAGTGCAAGCTGAAAGCCAAGCAAACACATTATTTTTGTGTTAAAAAAGATTTCTGAAGTGCAGAAAGATGCACAACATTCTGCTTAGGAACTGTAGAAAGTGCCATTTAAAAACTTGTACTTCAAACAAGCGTTGTGGACATTTTGTGTCAATATGCGATATATTTAGATTCAGTAGGGATGGCAAATTGCTCGACATCCGTGCTAGACAGCTTCTTTAGGGTCTTCGAAAGATTATTAGCCCGGATGCAACATGACAGTTTGATTTTAAGGGGTCTCAGTTGGTTCTAAAGGTACAACAGCCGCTCATTTAATATATCATGAAAATGAAACATTCTACGCTCATAACCCTGGTGAAAATTACTTCTGCGTTACCAAATACGCCACTTTTATGACATATAAGTAACGTATAAGTATTGAAAACGCAGCTGTCTTACTTATACATGAGCCGTAAGTAACTTATACGCTTTGTATACGCAGTGATTGTATTTATATTCAAAAACTTATTCGCCGCTCATACGACTTTTTCACCAGGAAATGTAATGTGGATCTATCAAACAAGCACACTTTCAAATCAACTGATGACGTCAAAAACCATTTGTAGCCTATCACACTCGAATTTCAGCAACATTTTATGATTTTTGGATAATTTACAGTTTCTAACATGTCGACACAACCCTAGCGGATAAATACCTGTTTAAATGAGCTTCATAAATGTTTTATTTTGACTAAAAAGGACCTTTGTGTAAAATCGATTAAGAGTACAATAAGTCACGGACATTTACAATAAATAGCGAATAACTAAAACTATCACGTGTTATCAATTATATAAACAGGATCACTCTATACCAAAAAAATATGTTGAAGGTCATTTTAAGAACACCAGATGACGTCATTATAATGACGTCATATGGTGTTCTAACAAGTATAATCACCAACATATCTAATGTAAATTATCCCTGTTTTATTGTCGGGGACTTTAACTTTCCTCACATCGACTGGACCATACCATCAACAACCAATAGTGACCCATGCGATACAATCTTTCTCAACTGTTGCATGCAGAACAATCTTCATCAACTTGTGGATAATAACACAACTCTCTGCAAACCGACTTTAATGACGACATTTCCCGTGACAATTATTTCACTTAAATACGAAATTTCCGAAAGTCAAAAGGTGCAGTTTCTAGTGAAGGAGCCAATAGACTATATTAATAGTCAATGGCAGAAACGTGTTATTTCTATGTACAATCTCTATAAAAAAAACTACGAGTGGTGTCTCAAGAATAACGAGACAAATAATAACTTTCCCTTTAAAAAACAAATCAAATTTGTATTATGTTATGTGTAAGTAGTAAGTATTAATAAGCATAGAACATTTCATGAAAAAAATAAATTATGTATTAGTAATTTAAAATCTGAAAAATAGTGCACTTAATGACATTTTGCTAAAACATGAGTTGATATTACTTTAAAAATTTATGCTGGCCCCTTTGTGACTCTTCAATATAGTCCCATGGATGTGAATGTATTTTGTGTATCGAGATACCAGTGGCCTTGAGGATGTCCCCTGTTCGATTCTCTACCTCTTGCCCTGATCCAAAGAGGTGTCCTCTGAAGAATGATTTGCGGTAGCAAAACGAAGTGAAGTTACTTGGAGAAAGATCTGGACCGTATAGAGAGTGAAAACGACGTTGATCCCAATCAAATGTTCAAAGTTGATTCTGAGTTCCCGGGCTGTATGGGGTTTTGCATTGTCATGGAGGAGCAAGACACCAAGGGACAGTTTGCCAACACGACTATGAGAAGATCACAGTGATAATCAGCATTGGTGGTCATATTATCTGGGAGGAAATCAAAGCCTTTGCCCTCCCTAAACAATGAAAGCATTTCTTTTGCCTGATGGGAAGTAGCGCTTTTGGAAGCCATTGTTCGTACTTCTCCTTTGTCTCCGGATCGAAGAAGAGTAGCCAAGTTTCATCCATAGAGATCAATCGATTGCAAATACCCTCTCCTTGTGCACACTGCACTATTCTTCACCACGTTGTTGGACAGCTTGAATAGTATCCATCAACTTTTGCTTAAAGTATTTTGTCTCAATAGCTGATCTGGTCGGCGATGATTTTGGGTAAGTGGGGCACCTTCCAAAGTAATAAATGCAATGATGCTTCGCAGGCCTTTTTGAGTTGAAGTACCTTTTATTTTGACAAACCAATAAAACTTCAATTTGAATATCTAACCATAGGAAACACTAAATATTTTCATCGTCTAATATTTAAAATGCTGCAGTATAATTATCGCCATCAAAAACCTTGTTTCTACATTCTATACTTTTGAAAGCAGGATAGAAATCCATAGATTTTATATAATGGTGGTTCGATTCGTATTTGAGACAGGGCAATGCCAAAATTTTGCTTAAACAAATTAAGATTGGAGGTGAATACAATCGAACTTCATTTGTAAATACCAATTGTTGTGCCTTCAATTAATTGATTTTAACGTTTGAAAACATTTTAGAAAACAAATAGAAGTATTCTGACAAAACGCGTTTTTATGGCGAGGCCTATGTTATCAAATAAATTTCCTTTGTATAAAATCAGAACAAAAAAATATTTAATAAATGTTTAGTAATATGTAGTAAAATCTTGTACAAAATTAGGTTAACAATTTACAGAAAAGAACATGGTTGTGGATATTTAAGACAATCTAACTGGGCAGTGCACTCTGGGCATGGTTTACTAAAACGTATTTTTTGGTAACATTTATTGAACAATGATATGTTTCTGACAGATACACACCAGAAATGCTAATTTTATAAATTCAGATTTTTACCAAATTTGCCAAACACTTTTATTGACTGGGCAATCATGTGACGTCATCATGAAAGATCATTTTAAATGGTCAAAATCATAGAATGCATCGTTGAACTTGCTAAAATCATTGAATGCACAGAATAAAATTACGAAAACTTATTTGTAAAGCTTTTTATAATACTTTGATGTCTATTAAACATCGCTGGCTTCGCTCACTCGGAGTAATAGATATCCTCGGTTTATAAAGTGATGCTTATAAACTCAATTTAGAATCTGTAGAACAGCAAACATTAATATAATCTATTTTATAAAATTATTCTAACACTTCGATATAGCAGATGTTCAGAATGGTGTCAAGGTCAAAATCAGTTAGAGAATTGAGACACAATATTGCCTCACAAGATTTTATATTAACCTTTATTTTACAATTATGAAAGTTGTGCATTTTATTGGGAACAACAAAACAAAAGTTTCGATAGACATTCTCACGTGTGAGTGCAACTAAATAAGAACTGAGTGCCGACAATTATGTAAGAAAATTAAGACATAAAAGATTTTAATTAGATCGATAGCAGCACAACCATTCATTAGATAGTCTCTTTTGGTGACCTTGACAAGGACATAAAATGCACTAAAAAAAGATGCAATACACTTAGTAACAAAAGATTTCCTGCTCTGAAATTCCACTAAACATTGTTACAAGTAATATTTAGTTTTATAAAAACGGATTGCTCTTAATATTACCCGTTCTCAAAAATCAATCAATCACCTAAAAGTTTGAGGACGACCCTCGGCACATGGTCTTTGATCCGCACATTCTCAGGAAGTGCCATCCACCGAGGTTCGCTAGCTATGAAGGCATCAAATTCATCAATATGAAACTTGCGAGGTTGGGAGAAGTTATTGTCCCCAAATTTGATCTGAAAAGAAAATGTCACTGGAAGGTTCTTTGCTCGATTTTGGGGATATCCTGAATCAAACACACAGAACAAACGAACTTTTCCTTTAACTTCTGACCATAAACCGAAATGACAAATGAGGCTCTTTATTTGAGTTGGAAGGACAACAGCGCTGCTCCAAACACAACCAACTCTGAATCTTCCATCCAAAACGTCATTCCAGTTATTCCGGTTCCTCCCATCATTCACGTACCTCTCATCTTCAATAAACCTCCAACATCCGGATGATGTATCGATAACGCTCAGAGGTCCCCTCCGTTCATCTACAGGGTCCCGGCAGCCATCGAGCTTTCTGCATTCTGATAAAAACAAACAAAATAAATCTCAATGAATCTTCTAGTTGTCAAGTATTTGGTAAATTAAATAAAAAAGTGATCATTGTGTGGTTATAACGACAAGCCCAACGCTTTAAGGGCTGCTGCAATATTTATATGCCATCACTTTTTGTGACACATTTTTCTATTTCTATGGTTTTTGTATTAATATTTATATCCACGAGAAGAAGTAATCGATCTAAATTTAAGTTTTTTTGTTCCTGGACTCTGTGTTTATAAAGGTGAGTTTAGTTGTTCCATCTATCAAAATGTTTGAAGTATTCATTTATGAAATATTTGACTAGTAAAATGTTGTTAAATATCGCTGGTCCATATATACAGCAGCACACGCAAAGGCAGACCATGCATGCACTACCTATCAGTTTACACAAGTGGCATCATTGTGCAATAAAAAATATGGACAGAGGCGGGATTCGAACCCAGACCACTGCAACAAAGGGAGGCAGGTTGTCCACCAGGCCACGACAGATCTACAATCTATACCTCTTATAAATCAATGTACTTTTATGTGGACGCCATCAATCTGTGTAGTTGCTTATTAAATCATTGATGAATAAGATTTCCATCACAACTATTGCCATTATAAGAAATTGCATTTGATATTATAAATACAAACGATTCCATCCATTTGGCGATTGGGTTCTGTTTCAACGACAAAAACCAACAGCTCAAGTTGTTGCTTTTATTTCAATTTTATGTTAAAAATAATCCTGAAAACACTTTAAAATGATAATTAAACATATAAAACAGAGCTATAACTTACCATCTGTATAAGAAAATTTGTCACCAGCTGAAAATAAAGCAAAAGTATCTTTTAATTCTATAATTCTTAAAAATATTCATCCATTGCGTTTCGATATGTTGCTAACTAAACCAATGACAATTGACTGTTAGCTCCAAAATCCAGACTTTTACGATTTCTTCTTCCTAAATTTAGTTAATTCACTTATCTCTGGTTAATTCATTTACAGCCATAGCCATGGAAATGAAATATTTTTACATTTTCACATCCACAAGCCTAGCAATTATGTAATTGTGGATGATTTGTCGATACATTGCTGATTGTTTGCATTTTCCTTTTTTCCCCATCCTAACCTTATGCTCCAATATCGTCTCATATTTTTTAATTCAGTCTTTATATTATTACTCAACTTAGTCCATTCTGCTAATTGTCCTTTGTATTTCAGATCCATGTATTTCGCATAATACGAATGGCATATACTGGATCTGAATTTCGTATTATCAGGCATTTCAAAATCTGCTCAAGAATCCACTGTTTACTGAAGATATAAAATTTAACCAACTTGACTGAAAAAAGTCAATAATCTCATTCTTTCCTTGGTGGATTAATTGAAGTTGGAACTGAAGCGTCCTAAACATCTGCACAGTCTCGTTTTTTGGTGAAAAGATTTTTTTATGGGACTGGGTGCAAGTGTCAGACACCCCATCAATATGAGAAGTTGGTACTGAAGGTCAAATTCTACTGGAAGAAGGAAATGAAGAACTTAAAGCTTCCCTCAAAATAAATGTAGCTCCATTGCAGTCATTTGGAGCACCTGGGAATGGAGTGCCAAGTTTAAAATATTCTCTCAGAAATGGTTCAACATAAGTTGTACACCTATTGATACTGTGATCCATGTGTACTTTTACATCCCAGTCTAACAAAAAGTGGTTTTTCGTAGCCAACTGAGGTGTCAAATATTCATAAGAACATTTTCTTGTATACACAATCATGTCAATAATATATTTCTTTATGAGTTCCTTTTTTCTGTTTCCTACTAAAATTGAAAGGCTGCGATAAGAAAACTGAAAACTGTTGTGAAAGTCTGTGACATCCTTTCCATCAATTTTAAGCAAAATAATTGCCTGAGGAATATTGTACCAAGATTGTACAGCTGCCGTAGATAAGTACCTACCTTATATGCTACTGATTAAAATATTTGGACTGATATAATGTATGATTAAAGAAAACAAGGCTACGATAACAACACCTATTCGGCAGACTATTATTCTAACACAAAATTGTAAGTGTATACATATATCTATATATGTATACCTGACTCTGAGCGCATGGTATTATAACACAAAATAATATACAGTTTAATAAATAGCTACATATATTAAGTGCAGTGCACTCTATGTTGTCTTGAAATAATGTTCATAATACATTGGTAGCACGGTAGCTTCAGTGTTTTATACCAAGTTAATGAGTAGTACCAAAAGAAAATATTTGTAAAATGCATGTCAAAAGCGAGATAAATTTCTTGGGGAAAAGGGGGAGTGGTTTTGAAATCACATTTGTCCCCCCCTAAAATTTATAGCTGCTCAGGTGTGTAATTAGCTACAAATTTAACCCAAATTCTATGATGTTATAAGTACTTAGAGTCAAATCTCAAAATTATCAAAGTTTACTCACCAGCAACCTTTTCACCATTCAGTTGTGCTTCTAATTCTCCATTTTGAATTTTAAGATCAAATATGGTTTGATTTAGACGTTCGTTCAGATCTAAAATAAAACGAATGTTATGCTGCAAAGTACAAACTATGTCTTTCTGTTTTATGTTGCTGAAAGTTCGATTTATGAAATAAAAAGTTCCCTATTAAATAAAAATAACTCTATCTCGTTGTTCTATGACTTGTGGCTTATGTCATTGTTGGCTTTCGTCTCCAATCGTTTAGTAAGCAAACTAAAAGATAAACTGTCGCAAAAGACAAATTGTTGAATACCTTTCAAAGCAGACCATTTATTTTCAAGACTGGAGCATTTCTCTAAAAATAACAAAGAATTTCACATATCATGATAGCTGCCTTGAAGTAAACAAACTGAACTAAGAAACAATTTTATTAGCAAGATACATGACAGATAAATTTCACAAAAATAAATCAATGCAATCCTACCAACCTTTTAGCTTCTCATTTTCTTGTTGAAGACGATCATTTTCAGCAGTTAATGGCTTAACACATTTTAATTCTTCAATCTCACATTGAAGAGCTTCATTTTGAACTGTGGATGAAATGAATAAAGTGCAACATTCCAGATAGCGACCAAATATACAAAACGGGAATATTGTATTTAGACCAACACATATAAATACTTTAACATTGTTTCATTGAGGCATTTCCATCAAAATTACTTTGCCTACTGTTATTTAGAATTCGTAACTACAAATTTATCAACAACTTGGCAATACTTCAAAATAAATAAAAATGATCGATCACCTTTAAGAAGATTATTTTCCTGTACAAGGCTATTCTGTGTTCCTACAATCAGAAAACCAAACAGCATAATTAATTACAAATCCATTATATAACATAAACTATCAAATAATCAGCTGTTCTTAAATGACCAATCAAGAATCAACACTTTTAGAATATCACAAATATTATTGATTTGTTATCAATTCAATTCTGAATAATTTGTGAACAAAAAGCTGATGGAATAAGAAACTTTTGAGTAACCCAATTTGCTCCTACTTTTCTCAAACATGTTACATGGATTTCCCGTCTCGTTAAATTCATTGAAAAAATGACTAAAGAAAGCATTGTCTATTATCTTGACAGAAACAAACCCTATCCAACCACCAGTCAGAATATAGAAGAGGGCAAGAAACCATAGATCAAATCATTAGTGTCATGGAGGATGTGCCCTTCCAATGGATTCCAAAACAACAAGCCAAAGAGAACACTTACAGTGCTTTTTGAATTCGTCAGAGCCGTTGATAAAATTGACCAGCGGAAATCTAGGACTACCGTTCAAATGCTGCAGATGGATTCACAAGTTTCTTAATAACCGGACAACAGTACCTTGAATGCAAGCAAAAAGAAGAACCTGTCACATCCTTCCAGTACCCGCCTTGGAAATGCGAACACAAAGAATAATCCCAAGCCGCCTCCCGAGCTAACTTCTGTCAAAAGAGGTCGCCAAACTGCCGATAATGTCAAGATAAGATTCAGAAGTTACCACAACAACCATCCTGGAAAGAGGTCCGCACAAGCTAGAAATGTGGTTTGATCGTTTAGTTCAGTCAGAATTAGAGCAAATGCCGCTGTGATAGATGACAACAGCAATGAAGAGCATATACCTGGCTACCTTGCTTCATCCTGTGTAGCTGAAAGGCACGACTTGGCTGCGGGCTTAGAAAACATCATTGCTAACAACAGAATGAACAACAAAAGAAGATTGTTGATATGCACAGATTCTCAATCTTCTATCAGACTGACCAGGTCAAGATGAGAATATGGAAAAGCCTCATCTAGATCACCAGTATTGCAAAAGTGACAATTCAGTTTATGGCTGCCAATTGCGGTTTTGAAAGAAACGAATTAGTCAACAAGGAGGCAGATACAGCCGACAGACAGTTTACCATAACAATTAGTAGGCGTTGGGTGTTCTCTTCTGCGTCCTGCCAATGACACAAATGGGAGACGCTTCCTTCCCGATTCGGTGTTTGTAGCTTCTTAGGAGGGAGCAGTGGCCCGTCCTTAATCGGGCCAAGATAATGGCATCTTGTCTTGTAATTGGTGGATGGTCCTTGATTTTGGCACCGATATGGGTGCTCCAGTGCAGGTACTTATGTACAAAGGTCAGTATGCAAATGTTTTAGCAGTAAACCAGGTTGAACCTTGTGTTTATAAACAAGTAGTGGGGGGTAAAGGCAACGCTCCTTTCTCCAATGGCCTTGTTTTAGAAGGTAACAACAAATCTTCGTTTTTTTAAATGCCTCTGGTTTGCATTGTGATCTGGATGTTACTTCGCCTGATTGTATTGACAATGTTGATATAATTAATTGCACTAAGTCCAATAAATAAAACTCTTTTCAACAGAAAACGAGACTGTCCAGATGATCAGGACGCTTCAGTTCCAACTTTAATTGATCCAGCTGGCTAAATTTTATACCTCGAGTACCACCATATGAATTGCCTGAAAATACGAAATTTAGATCCATGAAATGCCATACATATTATGCGAAATACATGGATCTGAAATACAAACCATAATTATCAGAGTGAACTAAGTGAAGCAATAATATTAAGACAGAATAAAAAAATTATGAGAAGATATTGCAGCATGAGGTCAGGAAGGGGAAGAAAAGAAAATACAAACAATTAGCACAGTATCGATTTGGATTATTCGTTTCCTTCTATTGCCCCCCTTCTTTTTACTTTCTGTTTTCCCCTCCCCCTTTTTTCCCTGTACCCCTCCCTTGCTC
>JAUYWI010095431.1:0-11926 GCA_034780595.1 Parotoplana pacifica | reverse complement strand
TCTTGGTCCACTTCCTTGTGCACGTTCAAATGACTGGCGTGTGCCATCATTCAGTTCTTTAACTATTTGTTGAATTCTTCGTAAGTTAGTCAGGCCACGCAGTAGATACAATATTATGTATTTTTGTGGCGTTCCTATCATTTCGTCGAAGTGATTCAATTGAAAATAGTAGTTTACTGTTAATAATTGACGCTTTACATATGTTATTAAGTGAATTGTCATTGAATCATTTGGAATCATTTAATTAAAAATAAAAATTTATGACCTTTAAAAACATGCTTTTTGGCCACCCCTAGACAAAGATAAGTATTGTTATTGTTATTGTTATTATTATTGTTATATCGAGATACATAAATTGTACAAATAGTGAACTCTGCACAACCCTACCCCTCCCCCAATAAATAAAACAAAATCTAACATACATGTATATTATAAATTAAATGTTAGTACTTTTTATTTTTTTATAAGAGCAATAATAAATGATAAGATGGAAACTTTAGTCTAAAGGTAATTGCATAATAATAAATCACATTATATCACAATAATGTACGCAGTCCCCATATGTGGGTGTAGTTAAGTATACGTGTAATTATTCAGCGTGGGTGTCTAGGTACATTGACTTCCCTCTCTGAGGCGCGGATAATACACAGGTGTCCATCACATTGCTATGTGTTACATCCCGTGTTATATAAAGTTTCTTTTATATGTGCAATATAGATGGACGATTGATTTTTCTTTATGGGGATCTCTAATCTAACATTATTGATGTGCGATGTATTACAACCCTATAGACCATATGACTTTTATAGGCACTATGCCTACACTGAATTTTTCATCTCAGCTTATTTCTTAATTCATTAAAAATCAATCCAATCATCTACGTCACTTTATTAACATTTGATACAAACTAGCCATTAAGGATAATTTTGTACATATAGAATTCACTGATCTTCATTTTATAATAGGTACCTACCCAGACACATCAAGAGAGAAGTGGTTACTTAACTCCCTTAAACGCAAAAAAATAGAATTAAACAAAGTAATAACAATTTAAAGAAAATTCGTTAAATAAGGCGCCACGCAATCTAATAAAGCCACTATTAAGGATTGTACTAATAAAAGGAAAATAATAAAAAAATAGTTCTAGTGGAATGCGTGTACTAGGTACTTTGATAATTTATTAATATTTTA
Organism: Parotoplana pacifica; assembly: GCA_034780595.1. Taxonomy (NCBI): domain Eukaryota; kingdom Metazoa; phylum Platyhelminthes; order Proseriata; family Otoplanidae; genus Parotoplana; species Parotoplana pacifica. The sequence continues at coordinate 10,735 of JAUYWI010095431.1, read as the reverse complement.
AGACAGCTGCGCTCCAAGGCATACAAAGATGGTTCCTACATTCAGATAATTCGTGCAAATGATATAATAAATATCAGGTGAAACTGCCATTAAAATTTTTGGTTCCCGGGAAATTTAAAAAAATAAAATTATTGATTACTAGGAATATAATTAATTGCCTCTGTAGAGATACTGTGAATTTGCTACTTATTAGAAAATATGCCTGCAATAAAATTGTAATCCAGTTTAGTCATTTTTGTACCGGCGGCCAACAACCTGTAGAAAATTAAAATTTCAATTTTTTTTCTAACCCAAAAATTATTGGAAAGTTAATTTGAGGTCACGCTACGACAATGGCCTGCCAACTCAAGGTTGTTTTGTGTGCCATTAAGTTTAGGCGGTTTTTTTGAAAGCCAGTGTTTCATACTGAGTCAATTGCTTTGAAATGTGGAGCCGCATTGAGTTGAACTTCAAGGTTGAATTTCAAGGTCACGTAACATCATTTGGGCTCAAAAGGCCGAACAATAATAAAAGCTTTTGATTTAATAATTCAACTCCTTTCAAATAGCCCTCGCCACTATGTTAAGTCTCCTCGAATTGACCTAGGCTTACAATTCAAAATTTGTGATAGATATCAATGCCATTGTTTAGAATAAAATCACCAACAGTAAAAGAATTTTTTAATTAACCATTTTTGTTGATGACATATTTAATAAAATTGATTATTTACGCAACATATCAAATTTATCTTTTTTTTTAAATAACTTTTTAACAACACAAATCTGTCTGTGGTTGATGTGGTTTTTTAATATTTATGTCATCAACAAGAAAAGACTTGCACACATTATAATATAAATTGAAAGAGAGTAATACTAATAAACGGTTTAGATTATTTTGATAAAAAAAAGGCAGTAATATAATCTTTTACAGCAGCACAGTGAATTGATATGTGGATCAATCCGTAGCTTATTGTAACAGCTACAGGTTCTAGAACATTTTCTTGTCTATAGAGGTATTCTAATCTGGTGGCTTGCTCTCGCCTAGAATTGACTGCTTGATCGTGTTGTAATCATTTGGATTCTCGGGGTGGCAAGTGCTGGTGTTTACATTTAGATATACCTACATATTATGTTATACACAACCCATAACACCTACCAGAACCCGACAAATCGCCTCGCGCCGACAAAACCACCACCAACTCTTCAAATTGAATATATTATGATTTTATATTTTGGATCTATCTAAATCATTGACATCTATAACTCTAAATAGAGAGACGATTCTTGAAATCTCTTTGGCTGTACTTTCTATGGTGGTGGGTAGTTAGTTGGTTGTCTACTGCCGGCGATATTATGCGCTGCCTAGATTGACTGTTAGCATATCAGAATGATCCGGAATTAAAGATGATCAACACTCAATACGAAAAGCAACATGGGGCAGGTGAAAACATGATCTATCAAACCAGTTTTCTGGTTGTTGTTTTACTCATCAAGCAAAAATTCTGTTTACACTGTTATCTATTATAATTATACAAACTAGTGTGTAGTGTTTGGTCTGTGGCTTCCATATCAGACTGTGCAATATGTTGTGTGATCGGTTAGATTACAATGATAATCCGACGATTATTATTATCAAGAAAAGATGAAATGTCGTCATTGTGTGTGTGTTTTGTTTTCGTCTGGACAATGATGGATTAATTTTTTTGACAATGAAATCAATTATCTGTCCCAGCAAGTTTGTGCATACAAAGAGGGCCACTTAGAATCCTGCGATTACGTAACAATGAATTTTATCATTTTAAAAGTAAGTACCTAATCAATTTAAACTTCTATTGACATTTCATTGAAATGATTATTCTACAATTGATCCCCATCTGTTTACATACTTATCAATAATTTTTTTAGAAACAAAAAAATGCCTTTTTACGGAATTTTGAAATTTGATTTGGTAGATATTGAGTATTGTGGCTAATGTGCAACCAGAGAGTCAAAATGATATTTAATTTTATTTTGGTTTTCTTTCAGAATATTATCTTGCAACGCGTAGGTACATTAGCTGTTTTTAGCATTATCCCTTCAAAAACTTTCTATAGGAGCACATATTCTCAGACTTTGAACTAAATTTGGCATTAGTAGGATCCAATTATGGGGGCTTTCTAACACATCCTTTTGAAGTATAGTTTTAACCATGTTTGAATGGTTAAAAATGCATTTGATACAAAACTTCAATTCAGAAGTAAAAAAACAGATTTAATTGCGTGAGATGTTCTAAAAATTATGTCTGTTTTTGTCGGTATCCACCTAAGTTCTGGAAAGAGATGTGCTGAAAATTAAATTTTCTCAAATTTATCCGATAACGTAAAGACTGAGTTTCTCAAGAATCGACCCCTTTTTATTAGAGTATTTGTATTCCGGTCCAAGGGAAGTTTAAGGTGGTGGTACCAGAAAAAAATTTTAATTTATTTTTAATGGGGGCAAGAATTTTAATGATTTGGAAAGAAATGTTGTTTAGATGTGCTAAATTTCATGCAAAATAAATCGTTTTCTTTCCGATATCCGAAAATTATCTTTTGGAGTGAGAATGCCCAATATTTAATATTTTGTGTGAATTACATGATGTACCTATCTCTAAATTAATCAAAGTACATTTGGATGTTGGCAAATAGTGTTTCATCCACATATGTTCGATTGGATATGAAACTTTGCAACATAATTAAATGAAGAAATATGTACAATTTCCATTTCTCTGTAGCTGTTTAATAATGTTATACATACATTGGAACGATATTTATAAAATATCCCTCATTTAATTGTTCGCAAAAATACAAAAGAGGAAAATTAACTTTCTTTAGAGAGAATTCTTATACAACACATCAAGATTTGATAACATCGTTTGTGTAGATTTTTAACATTCCAGTTTTATTGATTTGATTAATTACATGCACAAATCACATCTGTTTATTGAAATGTTTTGGCAATTAACTTATTAATCCAGCTAGTAGTCACAAACTTTCCAAGAAGTGATTCTGAGCGACCCATTTTATCAAATAAATACGTCCGCTTTCTGTATTAGAAAAGGTCAATGTTCATTCACAATTAGTCAGCTGAGCGACTAGATGATCACATCATGCAATATAAAAGAATTTTTATCAACTTATTCATAGTGAAAGTCGTACAGAAGCAGTCGTATATACAAAAATTTTATAGAAATATCGCATAGAAGAGTCGTATATAAATAGTGTCATGTAGGTCGTAATTGGTCGTATATTTTTTAGTGTACAAAATATATAAACTCGTATTTTCCCCAATACAAAATAGCCGTATATAAAAAGTCGTATTATATAAACGGTCGTACTTGTCCCACTACAAAATGGTCGCTTACTTAAAAAGTCGCATGATAAAATTAATATTTAAATATTCGTAATATAAAAAGAATCCATTTTGTAAGTATTTCAATGTAATCTGCTACACATATGGCACATCATATGGTTTTATTGCTTATTCTATGGTTTTACGTTGAGAAACAATTCACATCTACCCAATTTGTGTGCTCATATTTGACGACCATTTGGATACGACTAAATTATGTAGAATTATGTACATATACGTCTTTTTGCATACAACTTTTTGCGGGCACCGTTTATCCACACGAGTATGAAGTTGATGACTGTATGAAGAAGAGTTGCTTTCGTAGGCATTTCCTTCCTTATCTCTTCCTCAATAAAACGATCACGGTTCTAGACTTAGCACAATTAAAATTTGGTCTCCGGTTCGGATGAAATTTGAAACCCCGATAGACAATTATTTAAATTTTAAAAAAAACTTTGACCTCAAAGGTCTCACCTAATATCTTATTGACCCTTCTGAAAAGTTTGACTTGACTATTTGAAACCATTGGGAGCCGTCATTCAATTCTAAAAAAGGTTCTTTAGAAAATCAAATGCTGGTCTGTAGACCAATGAAAATAAACTGAAGCTTGATATTGTTTGTATTTTTTCTAAAAGTTTTCTATATTCTATATCTAAAATTTGATGAAAATGGAATGTTTATTTGGGATTTTGAAGAAATTTTAGTGATTTTCTACAAAAATCGATATTACATAAGTTTTTCAAAATAAAATTATGAACTATAACTTCTTAGTTAAAATCAATCTGACAAAGCTTAAATTTGTAACCCAATGACGATTTACAAAATATTTTTAATAAGAAATTCTTTCGCTGTTATCTACATCCTACATAATGTGTGTATCTAATTTCCAATCCTATGAAACCACAGAAAATGCTTGTACGTAATTCTGAACTGGTATCTATTGTTATTGCCTTATTTATCTGTTGGTTTATTTATTGTTAATTTAGCACAATATTATGATAGAAATGAAATCGGTCCATACATTCACTTACATATTCATAGTGAAATAAGGAGTTTATTTATCAAAGTGTAACTGTTTTAATATTAATCTTAGTACACATTAATTGGTCAGGACCTGCTTTCACAGCGTGAGTGCCTTTTAATAAGAAAACAGAATTTCCAACATATTTCTTCTGGATATTTTCTATTGTCTCTCTTCTTATGCAAATTGTCCTCTAATTTATACTTTGATATGAAATATTCGATAATTTTATATTGTTCTAGTTGATGAGGCCTAAGAAGGCCAAAAGAGCTGTCCCGGGCTAGCATATTAGCGAGTGATATAAATAAGTAGTATATTTTATCAAAGTATCCTGTTTTTATTGCTCTTAACACGAAATAATGCAATTTACTACCAGAGATTTCAAGTAGAAACCTATTTCAGGTGCAGGCCAAAAGATAAGCAATCAGTTACAAAACCGTGCACATTTTGCAATAGAAACATAATCATATGTTGATTTATGATAAACTTAAATATGTCAATCTTCCTAGAGAGTGGTTAGATTATTAAAACAAACTTTTTCGTATTTCTCGCTCGTACATACCCAACCTATCCAATATACAAAACCGTAAATTGTATTCGAGTAACATAATTATCTTATAATCAAAATGAAAATAAGAATTTTTTAAATGTCCCAAGGAAAAAAACAATTTTTTGTCCAGGTACTCACCTCTTTTCTTCATAAGTTGTTTCAATTAACCTCCCTACTTGTTTAGTTCAAACAAAAAAGAGAAGAGCTATGCTATTCTGTTTCCACGCACGTAGTGTTTTGCATCGGTTTTCATAGAACGTTTCATGCGAGTACAAATTTTCATTTTAACAGTTTCAAAGTGTGACTGACTGATATTTTAGATTTTCTAATTTGCGCACAGCAAACATTAAACAAGAAACAGCAGGAAAGTGAAGAAAATGTAAATAGAACTTTGCCGGCGACACCACAAATTTTTCAATGGAATTCCCTCTAAAAAAGAGAAAAGGACTGTTTATTAAAAAAAACCTTTTATAAATTAGCTCCGCCTATTATACAATGTGTATTTATTTAACCTTCCAAGAAGTTGTTTAGTTAGTATCATGGTGTATAAAAATAGTTATTTTAAATGTATTCCCAAACCATTGAACCCATATTAAAAAATATATAATTAAAGAAGTCGTATTATATTGAGAAATTCACAAATGCAGATTTCTAAATACGAGGGGATCAATAAGTTTGTAGAATATACAGGAAAGCATATAACATACCTAAAATAGCTAGGCCTTTATTTATAAACCATAGAAACATCTTAGATATCACTGAACATATCAAATCGATATCTCTATATGGATCGATTTATAATTTAAAATTTAAATTTCCAAGTCGTATCAGAAATTTAAAAAACCTCTATATCATCTAATGATGAATGGAATGTGCTTACTCGTTTTGAATTGGATCAAGAAAGGACAACAAATTGTGAGGAAAGTTTCCTTTGTCATTTCAAATTAGTCGCCAATTAGATTGGTTCAACTTCCGGTGCTACTGATTCAAATTCTTCAAATCTGACATGCGCGTACTCTGTGAGTCTGTATTAGGTTGAACTTTATCTTGGCTACTGGAAAAGAGTCTTACCAAGGACGAAAATTCAGAAAGCTTATACCTACAATCGGAAATTTTAAACGATAGAATTGTTTAGGACTATATCTTTACTAATTTTTCTTTTGGAATTTTATAAGCATTTTTTACGAATCTTTTCACAGTTTTTTCTACTTTCTTTACCAACATTTCTTTAGGAATATTTTGTACAAAGTTTTCTTTACGGTTTTTATATACATTTTTTTTAACGAATTTCTGCTCACAAATAAATTGCATCGAATTCTAGGACCCCCATTAACCAATCATTTATTTCGTGTTTAAGAGTAATAATAAAGAAACAGGTATACTTTAATAAAATAGCCCAGGACAGCTGTTTGGGCCTTGTTGGGCCTCATCAGCTAGGCATAATCATTGCCTAAATAATATAAAATGTTCGTATATTTCATACCAAAGCATAGAAGTAAAGAAATTTGCCAATTTTGCATAAGAAGAGAAAAAGTAGAAGAATTGAGAAAAAAGTATTGGAAGTCTGTTTTTTTTATTAAAAGGCACCCACGCTGTCAAAGAAGGTCCTGGCCAATTAATGTGTTGAAGAATAATAATAAAGAAACAGGAATAGATTGATAGAAAATAGGTCATTTTCTAATTGACTTCAATTTATTTTAAAATTCACTGAATATATTTAGAAAGCCAATATGAGTTAATATGCACAACAAAGTCTACTCTTTGTACAGTAGACTGCATTATTGTCATGGCGAATTACTTTATATGGCTTGGACATATATATTTTTATGCTATTTATATAAACATTTTGATAAAATGAAATACTGGTGGTGGTGTTCATTCAATCCAGTGGAATAAAAAATATGTGACACTTCTAACCGCTTCCCGCCAAACACCGGGCATCTGGGCTCGATTGATCACTTTGTGAATAGAGTCATTCATCATCCTCTTAATATTGTCCAGCCATTGAGTTCTGAGTCTGCCGAGTTCCCGATTTCGCTTCACCAGTCCGGCTGTGATGAGTTTGTCGTGGCTCTCCCGCCCTCTGCGTGCGATATGACCAAAGTAAATGAGCTGTGCCCGGTGCACCCTGTAGGCCTTGACGGCAACTTCTCTGTGAATGCTTTCATTTGTTCGGGGTTGCCTCCACGTAATTTGCATCTCAAAAGCAGCCATTTTTGATTTCCGCGTGCTTTAATGGTCGAGGATTCAGCGCCATAGATGATCCGCCCAATCGTTGTGCGTTTGGTGGTACCATGATCCTTCCATATCTTGTCTCGTGCCCGGCCTCAGCTTTACCAAGAGCAGTTCGGCGATGAATTTCCGACTTGCAAGTACAATCGAATCGGATAAAGGAACCCAGGAACTCATCTAACTTTTTGACTGGTCCACAATGAGTGCCTCTACATTTCCTTCAGTGCCAATTATCATCATTTTTGTTTTATCGACATTGAGGTAGTGACCTAGATTTTCTCTTTCTTCTCGAATCGCGCTTCATCGATATCTTCATATCAGCAACAATAACTGTGGTATCAGCTGCGTACCTCAGGTCCTTAATCGTTTCCCTCCAATTATCATACCACCCACAATACTCAGTGGCGCAACCAGGGGGGTCCAGGGGTGTCCGGAGCCCCCCCCCGAGCTGAGAAAGTAAACTTGCACCCCTAAAAGTGACCTTTTTATAAATGTGTTATAAAAAAGTATGTAATTTTTTTTAAATTATTGGTCAAACTCATTGTAAAAAAAGTTTTGGTTTAGGTACTACTTTGTTAGCTAATATTTATTACAAAATTTAAAAAGAAACAAAATGTCTCAAAAAACAGCAAAAACCATTTGAGTTTGCAAAACCTAAGAAACTAAATGATACAGTGCTTGAATTGCGTAGAGTCCGTATTGCCCGGTGGCAACCTTTTTGTCCGACGGGCAAGCCTGGGCGATGTTTTTTTAGGAGGTGAACATGCATGATCTACAACCAACTCGCAAAGGAACGACTTCAGTAATATCTTCATACCGATGGCCCAAATTGCAGCTCTTTGATAACCAAAGACCTGGAGCTCGAGTTACCCAACATGGCAACACGAAGGAGAAATCAAAAACTTTAATGTATTGGGTTGTCGCAGAAAAAACAGCGTTTTTTGACAATTATGTTTATAAAAATGAACCAAATACTTCCATAACATTTCATAACAAAAGTTCAAATAGTTTTAACAATAATTACCATTGTTTTCAATTATATTTAGACACTTTTGGTGTAGCATTTCAAATTGGTGGTGCATGATCTCTTTTGTCAATGTAGCCATATTTTCTTGTAAAAAATCTTCTAAATCATTTTTCGTGTTCAATGTTATCTTGGAACGCCTCATTTCGAGCAGGGGGAAAATCAATCTGTCACACAGATTTGTTGTGAAATCCAGATGTGAAATGCAGCTAAGGTTATATACGGTGGTATATACGGTGGTATATACGGTGGTAATTTAACTATTATTCGTAGTTATAAGTTAAAAACGCCGTTATTTCTGCGACAACCCAATACATAGACGGAAATGGGGGTCAAAAGGTCCTACCCCGGAAAATTTTTAAATTTTAGATTCATTTTTTACATTTATGAGTAATTTATTTGGATATTTTAAAGAAAAATCATGTCCGAAATTAAAATTTATGTTGTGATAGATATATAAAAAATTTAAAATAATTTTTTTAGAACCCGGTTCCCGTCTTAAATCCACCACTTATTTAATATGATTAAAGCGATAAGGCCAAAATTATATTAAAATTAATTTGTTTTGGAGATCCAATAAATATTTGGTCATAATTTAGTAAACAACTTATAGAAAGAAAATTATTCAGACAAGGATATTTCAGTTTAATGAAAAGGCTTGACAGTTAAAAAGTTAGGGCTACCACCGTTTTGACCTTGAGAATAGCCTTATTCCATATATAGGTTTAGTCTAATAAATATTTGTGTTTCCAAGAGTGCTTATTTACATGAATTTTAAATTTGTACTTTGTTAAAAAAAGGCTTTTTATCTAAATCCTAGAGAGAAGTCTTTTCATATACGATTTCAAAAACCCTACTAAATTTTAGGTATTTAAAAAAGCGTTAAAAGAGGTTTGTTCAAAAACCTTTTAACAAGCGATCTCCTTTAAAATACCTAAAATATAGTAGGGTTCTCTCCAGGATCCAGATAAAAAACTTTTTAACAGAGTACTTATATATTATTCTTGGTGATTTTGATAATGTCTTGATGGTTTATAAAATCTATCTTCATAATATATTCCCGTTTTTCTCAAATTCATTGAAACATTGGTATTCTAGAATAATTGAACTATCTCTCTTGCAATTGCATAATTATGTATACCTATATAATGTAATGAAACTCCAGAAACCCACTTTCAACTATTTGTATATAGGAAAAGTGCAAATGAGAACATCAGCTACACTCAAAACGATTTTTTGCTTATGTTTATGCTTGTCAATACGTGTCTCAATCCAATCATTTACGGTAAGTTATTGGTTTACTCAAGTCTTGAGGATTAAACACATCTTTCGCTGATAATCCTAGTTTTATATTGCGCCTGAAAATGGCGGTAAAATAATTGGCGTACACATTTGATAGAAAATCATACTTCGCGTGAATGGAATGAAACTTGTACCTATATGGACAATATTAAACACCCAAAACTTTTCATTTTTATCTATATCTAACTAGTGCATAAGTAACAGAAGTTAGTTCTTAACCATACCCTTTGAACTGGGTGTTTACCTAAATTACTAATTTATATATTACATAGATAGGTATATTCAAGCACGTGAGAATATAAATGAACCTTTAAACCACATTTCAGCTCAAAATAAAGCGCGTATGCATTTAGTTACTCAATTATTTCAGGAAATATAACAAATAAAAGAAAAAATGAGGCAAAATGCTAAAAGATGGCGATACGCATAAAAGCCAATACAAAAATCATGTTTTATAATTAAACATGTTGAAAGGAGTTTTTGATGTGTATTAAGGAAAAATTAAAATTTAATTACTTATCATATTCAATTTCACAACGCATTATAGCTTAATCACTTATTGATATCCACTTGGCGACACGAAAATTTTTGTGACACGCATACATAAAATCATTGATTTTGAATAACCATAGACAGTAAATTTTAAATCTATATATCTGTTGCTAAGTGTGCAGTAGGTCGTAAGGGACAATAAATTCCAAAGATGCCCTAAAATTTGTTAATGACTCTGAATGGACTACAACTGAACAATAATAAAAACCTTTCATAGTCAAGATTTAAATATCGTTTAGTTCCTTTCAATTTGACCTATACTGAAGAGTCAACAAATTTTGATTTTTCCCATTTTAAGCATTTATCTCAATTCCATGATAGATATGAATGCTATATTTTAAAATTATATTACAAATGCTAATGTTTTTGTAGCTGAGATATTTAATATTACAGATTTTTCAATAGAGTATGTAGGTACTTTAACATATTGAACAATTGATAATATCTTACATATCTCTGAAAAAAACAGATAATTACAAAATTATTTTTTCATCGGCACACATAGTAAACCAGAATTAAAATAAAACATAAAACAGACATTTCAAAATAAATATGAAAATTGTAAAATGCAAAACTCAGCGTACATTTTGCTTTCACATATACATCTTTGTTTATATAGGGTGTGTCATAAAAAACGGCGTTTTTGTATTATGATATTTTGATTGTATAGTATTTTCATCAAATTTCTATGAAAAATCAGTGGTTTT
>JAUYWI010095420.1:0-11926 GCA_034780595.1 Parotoplana pacifica | reverse complement strand
TATCATAAATTCGAATTGGTAATGAGAGAGCATTGGATAGAATAAGTGGCACTATATCGCCAAAATCAGAATCATAGATTTTATGAAAAATGAAGCTATTCATTTGATGAAGTAACTTATCAGACAAACAGAAATTAGAATAAACAGAGAAGTTACTCAGAACTTCATTCGAAATCATAACAAGCAACTGATTAACCGAGATATGATAACCCTTACAAGTCAACGCAGAAACTATACTATGCAGCAGGCAGTGTCCATCTGGAGAAGAAGGAATAATGTAAGAATTGCTTACATTCACAGATGAAGAGTGAGGTAGTATAGGTACTATAGTATTGTTAGTGTTATTGTCATAAACTGATAACAAACCATCAAGGCAGCTGAGTGGCGCAGTTGGCAGAGCAGCCGGCAGAGAAGCGCTTCCAATGGTAGCATGTTTTTTTGCGCGTGAGTTCGAATCCCACGGAAGACTATATTTAACATTTTGTTTTTGTTGATGATTGAATTTTCTAACCACTCTATTGAGTTGCTTTTCACAAGGAGCATGTTTGTTAAAAAATATAGCCTTACCACAATGAATATTAGAGTAAATTCCACAATCTGAATAAACACGATTTTTTGCCGTTTTAAAATTCCAAATCTCAAGTTTAAAAATAGTTTTACGATGTTTCCTCAATAATTTGTTAGCTGGATTATGTTGGAGTGACTTTAACATATTAAGGGAATATTTGAACATGTTAAACAAAATAATTAAAATATGGTCCACAGAAAAAAGAATAAATTAAACCTTTCTGCTCAATATGGCGTGTTCATACCGAAACCGAAACCAATTATTTGACAAGCATAATTACCTACAGTACCAAGTAAAGATATAATAGTCTAAAAAAGAGTTCCAGTGTCTAAAAAAGTTTCAATATCCAGTGTAACCTCCACTAGCCTAGCGCGACTGAGTTTGGCGACACGATTTGGCATTGTTCTATAGGTATTTTGAATCATCCTCATGTCAACATCATTGTGCCATATCTGCTGCAATCAGCTCGGGGCGGGTGGTGTAGGCAGGCCTTTAGACCTTGAATTTGAGAAGCAACCAGATATTCTCAATGATATTCATGTCTGGTGAAAATGGGGGCCAGGGCAGGACCCGAACGCCACTCTGCTGCAAGGAGTTGATTGAACGACGGGCCGTGTGCGGGGGCAGTGTCGTGCAGGCACGTCATGATTCACAAGGATGTCTACGTAACGATCTGTTATGGTGCCATGAATGGGCACTATGGCACCAGGCCCATCTTGGTGATGCAGCCTCAAAACATAACCTTGACCTGGAAATTGTGGCGTTGCACAGTGTGCATCGTTGATTCTTCTTCATTTAGCCTTGTGTACGAAATGTAAGCTGGCTGCACCAACCTCGATACCAATCTAGTCACTAAAGACTACATTGAGCAAGTCGTCGACTGTCCATTGGGTTCATAGGGTTTGTTAGTTATTTCGAGCTATAAATTCAAATTTGGCCATTATTATAAAATTCTTCTTCTTTATTTCTTTCTGCAGCACCAATAATGATACCTTAGTTTTAACAGATTTTAATTACATTTGGTACATATATTAAAATGGCCGAAGGACACTATATAGTTTTCTTGAACCCTAGCAATTGTCTAGACACTGAAATTTCGTATTATAATGGTGATTGAAAAATCTATAAATATATGGTTTGTCATTTTAATTTATGAAATACACAAGTTTGCGCCGTTTGTTGATTTAAAGTGTAAGATATTTTTATAGAGAACTTGTGAATAACTTTCTAATAATCTAAAATACTTTAGATTCTATATATAAAAAATGCCCCAAAAACAAAAATCGGGCTAACTTTACCCCAAAAAAATATAAAATACCTACTTGAAATTAATTAAATGAAATATAGTTAGCTACGTTTTTAGGTTGATAGAGTTCAATCCATGGAAATAGACTATCTACATATTATAAGCTATGTAACGTTACCGCTAGTAGGGATATGTCATTTTCATAGAGATACATACATAATATACCATCTATGGTTCTAGCTAAGTAGCTTTGCCAGCCCCATAGAGTTATAAATAGAGTAATAAATATACAGAGATCCGACTCTAGCTGGAGAGTGTATAGAGTTTTATACTATGAATTATCCTCAATAGAAAAAGTATTCACAATCATCATACCATTATATAAATTGAACAATTTTGGTATACAGACTGTGTTTAGGATATAAAGACATGTTTCGCAAATATTTTAAACAAAGTTAAATCTTAATTTATCGATTGCATTTGTGTAAAAATTATGCGACTTTGCAGAGGATCAATTTAACAAATTATTTTAAAAATCGTTAAATTTTATTTACTATAGAAAAGATCCAGAGAGAGTAGATATTCTATAAATGATCATTCTGTGGCCAGCCGTACCAGTAATCTGCATAAATTCAAATATCAAGTTTTTAAAAGGCGACAATGGACCCCATCTCCTTCTTGAATATTGTGCAACGAACCTACAACAGTACGTTCAAATTTAAGTTTGCTTAGTCGCTTATCTTTCACCATGTGTTTCACCAAATCAAAGGCCAGATAATCACCATCAAATGCTATTCATGACAAAACAATCCCAAATATTTTTTTATAATTGTTTTTTTAGATGTTTAGCATGTAGTTAGCACATTTCGCCAGATTAAAAAAAATGTTTTTTTCAATGGTAAATTTTTGGCTCTTTAGGTCGTTGCATCGTAACTGTATCCCATGGACAAAAACCACTATTTTTAAAAACTTGAAATATAGTATCTCATCTACCAAATAATAATCAATTTCATCAATAGTTAAATTCAGAATCGATTTTTTTTGTAAAAGATACATTTTGGCCCAAATTTGATTTTTTCAGAGGGTTGTCAGGTGACCTTTTTGGGAGGCTCAAAGGTAAAAAATATCCTCAAGAGAATTTAGAAAACTGATTGCAAATTTCATTCCAATCGTTAAAGCGTTTTCGAGCAGTTTCCGATTTTCGTCAGTGGGGGGATACCCCTGTGATCAGGAAGGGTTAGGAACGTTGTAATGAAAAAAAGTTTTAGATTAACACCATTTTTATTTTAAAATGAGATATAGGTAAACTTTACAAACCAAAAGATATCCTCTTACTTTAAAACTATATAATTTTTATAAAATAGCGCATAATTTTTGTCCTTTTTTCATCAGTTAGGTGGGCTAGTTAGAAAAAAATGGCAATTTAGTTACAAGAATAATGAAAGCACCAAACTTTGTTAAACGTTACATGATCTTATAGGCTTCAAAAATTGCACATGCTCCTGTTTTCTATTTGGATCCAGTTGCTGTGGCCGTAGATATGGCGAAAAATTTGGAAAAAACACATATTCTTTAAAATAATTCTATATACCTACATATTCTAATACGAGATATTGGAAAATGTTGAAATTAATAATTCAATTCTTCTAATTCATATTAACAAAGTTATTTTCTTATTAAATTATAATATTTATTTATATTTTTAAAAGAGATGTGTTAACCAATTTTAATAATATTACTTCAAACTTAACTTTAAAAATCGCACATAAATCGATTTTCATCAAAATGGCTTATTTTTAAATATAGTAAACGGTACCTTGAACTAGACTAAGAATTAGAATACCATCTACATATATTTATATAAGAGAATAGAATGGTCCGTAATATCCCATTAACGTATTGAGAACACCAAATCGTTTTTAAATAGTAAATTAAATTAAATTTACTTTCACCCCGTTACAGATAAATTGAAACATAAAAACAGCTTTGTTTTTTCAAAAAAATGATCTTTACGAGCAGTCAACTTGAAATATGAATTAAAAGAGTTGAATTATTAATTACGATTCAACCTTTTCCAATTTAATTATATGTGTAATTTTTTCCCGATTGTTCGCCATAACAATGGTCAAAGCAACTAGATCCAAATAGAAAAAGATGGAGCATGTGCAATTTTAAAGTCAACTAATTTTTGACAAAGTTTGGTTGTTGTTGTCGTGGTAGACCCCTACCCTTTGTAAAAAAAAGGTAGTTCTCCCAGTGTGGGTTTAGAATTTGATTACATCTGATGGATTTAACCATAGGTCAGAGACATTCAAGTGTGTATGGGTGATGTGGAGAGTTAAATATGTGTAAGTAAGTAAATAATAGGCTTTATTAAATTTTGACAAACGCAAAAAATTTACAGAAAAAGTAGAGTTAACGTTTAAAAATTTTATAGTTCATGCAAAGTCCTAACTAAGAAGTCCTTTTGATTGGTGGAAGAGACAAATGGCACTTCAAAACTGTGTATTCTCTTTCTTGTCCTGTTCTCATGCCCTCTTGTGGTGACGTGTTAACATATTAGCTATATTGGAATTAAATTTTTTTGATTTGGTTGAGTAAATGTCATGAGACACTGCGTAGCTGTGCAAGTATAGTTCTGTGTGGTCTCGAGAGGTCTTGCTAGGAGGAGGAGTGTTGAGAATTGGATTATGGATAAGACGTTGAAGTGTATCTGAAACTACGTCTGTATGAATTGTTTTGATTGTTTGTCATCTAGGTAAAGTGATGTTTTTGGTGGAAGTAGGTGTTTATGCTTGGTTATGATATTCTGTTTAAGTTTGCGTTTAGGGTGTGTGTATTGAGATGTTGTAAGATGATGTTTATTAGGATGGTTTGGTTTGTGTAATTGGGCGAGTGTTTGTGTATTTAAGAGTGTCATGTGGTCATGTATGGGAAGAACAATTGTCTCCTTGTGAAAGAACAAAGTTTGGTGATTTATTATCTTGTAACTAAATTTTGACTAAGCCAAGTAACTATCTCAGAAAATTTTCAAGATCAACTTTTGAATCACAGTTCAGATTCTGACTGTCTCATGTGATTGCAATTGTTTGAAAAATAACTGTCATATGGTGGTAGCTGCCACAGGAGTCGCAGCACTATGTGACCAAGCATTAGCCGTGAATTAGCCGTACATGTTCTCCACCAGTATGAATTTCGTTGATTCAACAACAATTTCCAAATTAAAATTGTATGTGTTTAAGAACTAGTTTATCGATTATTATAAGGATTTTCTGCCATGAATATCTAGATCCTTTTATTGTTGTAAGGCGGACATTTTTCGGTGTGCTGCCCCACTGTTTCAAAATTTTCATTTCCTCCCAAGTTCTTGGATTGCCTTGATTTCTTTCAAAATCGTAGATCGAAGCACCTAGATATTCTTTTCAAAGTCCTGGAAAAAAATCAAGGCATCATTTCAGAAACATGGAAAGAAGTCAAGAAATTATTTTGAAAATATTTTTAAATTCTGTCTTACAACATTTCAATCTCTTTCAAATTATAAAAATTTTAATAAAAGTAAAAAAGCTTGAATATTTTTTCAGAACTTCATTTTGTTTATAAAAAAAGGAATTTTAGCCAATTTAAAGGTAAGCATTCAAAATTATTTGCAATTTTTTTCTTCTGCCTTGATTTCCTATATTTAACATTCTAATTTCCTTGATTACCCACCATCCAAGTTCTTTTTAGGTCCTTCCAAGATTTTGATAAAACTTAGAAAGAAACGACAGTCTAGATTGAATACAAACAGCTACATCCCAATTCCACCCGCACAAGTCTACCCATGCTTTCCTTTATATCCAAAATGGAACTTTTTAAAAGCTGATAAGTTATCCCAAAACAATTGCTTATGAGAATTAATTTATAAATATAACACATCCCATTTGGGATTTCCTACTATTTGCTCCGTTTTCCCAGTGAATTGGGCTCGTTGGAGCTGTTCTGCTGCACAAATTTTCTTATTACTATTCTTGTCCAAATTCGATGTTACCGGTGGGGGGAAGGGCCCCCACAAACAATGTAGGAGCAGACCAGGGTTTAAATTAAAACATCATATAGAAAAATCGAATTCTCTGACTTTGTTTTTCGACTTTAATCTGCTGTTCTATTGCAATAATTTTTATTCTTTTTCTTGTTTGATGTCCAATAGAACCCATGTCCAATTTGTATGTTTCCTGCCCCGACCCCTTGCAATTGGGTAAATTAGGATTTCAATTCACAATATTTAGAAACTAACCTATTTTGTGATTCTGTTTTTTTACTTCATTAACTTGTCCATTTATTATAATTCTTTGACAAAAAAGGTTGGTTGTTTTCCCCCAATGAAATGTGCAAAATGTGACTTTCAACTACCATGAAGGGTTGTCTATGATTTTCGCACAAGTTTAGTGTTTTCTGTGTTATGGTCTTTAAGTTAATCAGGACTTCGAAAAGGATGTTTGCGCAAAGAAAAAGCACCGCCAATGGTCAAATAATTTCATTGGAACATAGCACTGGTCAATGAATAAAATAGACATCGTAATATTGTAGATACCTACTTTTAATAAGCAAAATATAATTAACGCTTTACATTGAAAAATAAATAGAATAGAGCTAACAATGTTATTAAATCAATGAGAAAGAATTGGAATTGTTGTTATGCACAGAATGTCAAGTCTCGTGGCACAAAATGGTCCCTCTGTGCCACCAGGGTTCACTCAAGGTAGCTTTTCATATACCTAAGCTGTTCAATTAGGTGAAAAAGGTTGTTTCGATTCGCTTCAGATTTACACTACAGATGTCTAAAAAGCAACTAAACACTATCTGAAAATTTATTTATGTAGGTATTCGAAATTAATACTTTTAATTTTCTCCAATTTCTTATATATAAAACCATAAAGCATCAAAATTAAAATAATCAAAAATGTTAGTTTCGATTAACTAAACAACTGTCAGAATATGATAGGTATTTTTGTAGACCTTTCTTTCACCGATTTTTTTTAGCACAGGAGAAAGACGATGATTTTGATTGCGCCAAATAGATGGATTATTTTGCAAAATTCCAATTCTTTTTTTCACAGTAGTGGACAGTTAGATGTCTAAGTAAAGTACATCATATCATTCGAACTCTTCGCTGATAGGGGGGATACATTCCCCTTACTGCAGCAAACATACAAAATTAAGATCTTGCAAGCCTTCGACAGTACTAACACCATAGATTTGAATTCCGTATAGTCTTAAATTGAAATTATAAATTCAATTTAAAACGGAAGTTTATACAAATTGCAATTATTATTATCTAATCAGCATATATCTTTAATGTTTATCAGCGGAGAGTTTAGGCACCAATATATCTAGATGTATTGGAGCCTATGTGTAAAAATATACTATAAAATAAAATGCTTTTCTGAAAGCCAGTTTATTTGAGCTACTTATAAAAACACATTAATGTTCAATCCAAACGTGTCTCCTCAATAACTTTTATGAAGGCGGATGCTAATGGGGCCTCAACTACCCAATGTCTGTCTATATCATAATGGTTTTGCTATGCATATAAGAAGAAAGGTGGCCAACGATCCCCTGGCGTCACCTTTAGGTTGACAATATCAAGGTGGCTACGGGTCTATTACAAAAAAGTATGCTCTTATTTTGAAAAAAGTAGGCCAAAGGAAAATCACATACGAGATAAAAACAGTGCATAATATACGTCCTGCTGTATGAATGAAAATATAACTCTATTAATATATATGCAAATTTAATTCGTTAAATGCAGTGGTAGCTACAGGATTTTATAAAAGGGAGGCTGAAACCAACAAATTTTCGAATAACTAAAAAATATATTTAGTAAGAACTAATTTTAAAAATACTTTGAATGTATTATTTCATATTGGGGGGGGGGGGGTAAACTATTATCTGGAGTGTTTAAGGCGAGACAGAAGTATAGTCTTTAAATTATCGCGCAAAGCGTTGAATTCCTCTACGTTTTCCACCTTAGAATGCATTTAATATAATATAAAAATATGTAAAAAGAATTTCCAAATATTAACAAGATTTTTAAATTAATGTGATAATTAATGATAAAATAATATAATGTAGTACATTACTACTAGTAATAATGAAAGGTAACTTATGATTACAATGGAAGCCTGGGAATACATTTTATGTACTAGATGTTTATGATAAACCGAATTCCCTTTTATTGAATCAAGTGGACAAAAAGCTTAATGTGGTTTAGCCCTTTCCACAAGATATGAATCAGTGCACTCGTTGCCTTGAAACAATTTCAAAATGGGCTGAAACACCAAATTATCTCAATATAATTATAATTATTTTCCATGGGTCACTCATTGAAAGGTGCACAAATTCTCTTCAAACAAGAATTGATTATGGGAAATGTGATTATCTAAAATAAACCTTTTCATGAATTTTTACGCCATTTTACTAAAATCATCAAATATAATAAAAACATACTAAAAAGTAAAAAAAATCATGAATTATATTAAAATATCATAAAAGTTATGCTAAAAATTAAAAGTTATATACAATCCTGCCCTTGGTCACCTTGCAATATGGCACCCAGAGGCCATAGCGTTTACCTTTACAGGCCAAATTAAATTATGTTAAAGGTGCTCTCATGGGATTGCTTTCTATTCTATTCATTTGGGGAACAACAGAAAGTTGTACCAGACAATATAATCCCAAAATATGTTTACCTCACTATCGATCCCAGTGCAAAATCTTTCGGGGGGGCTGCCCCGCTCTGGGAGTGCCCCACGAGAACAACTTTGGGACGGCAATGAGCACTGCCGCAGTATCCTCGATGCTACAGGTACGCTCCGAGCGGGTTTCGCACACCTCCGTGGGCCTAATCTGAGTGCGTCACATCTAGCCAGGTGTGATCTCGTCTCAGAAGGTTCAGTCCTAGACTGAGGAAGATGGTCTAGCGAAGACCGAAGCGGTGCGAATGTAACAAACACACAAACATGCCTATTATACTTATTCAAAATTATCTGTACATGGAAAATACTCGGGGCTCCAGTAAACTTCTTTTAATATCTTTGTTCATATGTATCGGAGTTTGACGTTTAGTTTAGCACTAAGAAAGTAAGTTCATCTATGACAACAACCAGTAGCAAAGATATAAATTTGGTCGATGACGAAGTACAAATTCTACAACGTAATTAGGTAAGATGTTGTGGTGGTCCAGAACTACTCCTCATCAGCTAAATGATGCACTCCATATTCAAATGTCTCACGCACGGAGATTAGTTCACCGCGGGCTTTCTCAAATGCACCTAAAAATAGAAACAATTTGCTTTAATTTAGCAAGTATAGCGCATAGCACAAGTATTTAAAAAAACAGATCAGAAACGCATACGTTTGCTCTAGTATCCCACTTTTTCAGTGTGTCGTCGTCCTTGGGGGGGGGGGGGGGTCACCCGCAAAAAATACCTCCCATGCACCGATTTGAATGAAATTTGGAAAACAAGTACCATGGAAAGATTCATCGACAACAACTTTTTAAAATTTAAAAAAAAAATTTCCTCCAATTTTTCGCATAAATAAAGTTATTCTTCAAAACATATTATGCATTTTAAATATATATTCAATTTAAACTTAATTTCAAGGCGTTTAGAAGGCGCTACAAACTTGAAATTTGGCATGTAGGTCTACTGGGAACTCAATAATACAAATGCATAAAAAAAATTTAAGTATTGATTATTATCGATGTTTTTGGCAAAGAAAGATCGATAGTCATAGTTAAAATATTAAAACTGGCTCTAAAATCAAAACAAAGCATTCTCTATTGCTCAAATTTGAGATTTATAACAACAAAGCCATTTGCAACAATGTATTATAAAACTGGAAGCGTCACCTTTCTAGTTAATGGTCTATGAGGGCCACCATATACTGGGACAGTCCAAATATTGATTTTTTTTAAAGTGATTGTATTTGCAAAGTATTGGCTGTAAATAATTTAAAATGGTTTATTATTAATTTCTAGGTCATTTCTAAGGTTTTTGGAATGCTTTTATTAATAAAACTTGAAATTTGACAAATCCATTTTTAATGCATCAGCCATGCTGGTCTAAAACCACTGATTCTGGATAACGGACGACGAAGGGTTAACTCGCAGAAAGAGACTTTCCTAAGTAACTTTTTTCGGTAATTTATAAAAAAAACAAAGAACATTTAGTGAAAACACACCTCATATATCTACTCTGGATTAGTCATTTTTAAAAGATAAAACGCAAATTATTTGGCTATGTAAGAACATCAAAGATTGGGTACTGAATAGGTAATAAGATGATCCCATGGCGGACTTACTATATTACGCTACGCTATGGGTGAAGCGAAATCATGTTAGTGCACTCAAAGTATTACTTGGAATAAAGTGCTATTAGTCTAAAAGCCCACAAAAGTGTAATCATAAAATCGTGGACAAAAGGTTTGATATGCTTAATAGATCCATTGAGGGCCATGGGGTCACTCAAAATGGTCACACAATGTATTTCTCCTAGACCAGAAATTACTTCGATTCACTTCAAATTTATACAAGTAACTAAACAATAGGCCAATTTTTTTAAATCAAAACCATTTGACGTATTTGAAATATTCAAACTTAACTAGACAGAGGCCTCATTTCTGTTTGCCGGCCGACTGTAGAAACTTGGTTCTTAATAAAAAGACATATATATGACCTAATTTGACCATGCCTACCTGCTGGAGTCTATAAAGATGATACAAGCAAAATACTGTGTTAGGATTGGTGGATGTACGTGTGCTATGCAATTATCTCGGCTTCTTGGCCCCCGTCTTTATCAAAGGCCGCTCATCACCCGACACCACGGATGAATGGGCGGGAGAGTCCAGATAGCCGCCGCGCTCAGACGCCAGCGGACTGTCCAAATCGTCGTCCCGTCTGCCGCCCCGGTGAGACAGTTCGCGCAACACCAGACGCTCACGAACAAGGGTTAAGCGCTCCTTGGCCTTCGTGAAAGCTTCTATAGCGGTGTTGGTGTGTAGTTGAGCAGCAAGAAGTTAGTGGCAAGCAGCAGTTAGAAGCAAGCGTAATGAGGCGACATTAAATTAACAGCAACAATAGCTACATTAGTATTGATCATTTTGTAAGCTAGAACATTTTATATTGCATTAAAAAAGTACTTTAATAAAACATTCAAATCGAAAGTCATATAAAACAATTTTACTTACTCTACAAAACTACTTCGGTTGTGTCATAAGTAATGTCACTGATGTAATTACCACTTTAAAATGATTCTTTATAAAGTTTAGAACAGATTGCATCATAGCGTATTGTGTTAACTAATGTCACAGCAATTTGTAGTTTGATTTAACTATCAGGCGCAGTTTGCTTGTAGTTTGATTTGTACAGTGCAACGCATTAATTTTGCACATTAAAAAGTCAATGAATTTTGACAAAACTCACGTCCAGGTTTACGTCTTTGGGCGATTTTAGCTCGGAAAATCAGCAGCGGAGGTGGAGAAGGATTTGAAAACTGTTTTTCCTGATGACTGCCCTACTTTGAGGACCATCTATAGGTGGATTCAAGATTTCACTGATCCAGAGTACATCTTGGGCGATGCAGCCAGGTCAGGACGTCCTTGCAGCATCAAAACTGAGGAGGCTATTTCTATTGTCAAATAACTCATCGAAGAGGACTCAAGAATGTCTGTTCGAGGGATTGCAGACTGTATGGAGATACATAGATCACAAAACGGTGCATTGCATTTTGACCAGCAATCTGGAGCTTCACAATGTCTGCTCAGTCTGGGTGCCACACAATCTACAGATGAGCAGTGTCAAGCAAGAGTCAATTGTGCCAAGCAGATCCGTAGGTTATTCTACCAATGTGGCAAGGACAACATTCTCAACTGTTTGGCAACAGAAGATGAGACTTTGATCTACCTGGGGGCCAGGGAAGCAAGGCCAGTAACAAGTGTTGGCTGAAGAATAGTGACGACAGGATGACGGTGACCCAAAGGGCAATATCTGCAAAGAAGACCATGCTCCTGGTGGCTTTCACACCCAACAAGCGCATCACCATGCAGACAACACCACCGGGGATCACAGTTGA
>JAUYWI010095419.1:0-23027 GCA_034780595.1 Parotoplana pacifica | reverse complement strand
TTATTTATTGCGTAAATACTACTTAATATAATGTTTACTTGGAAGGCGGACATTTTTTTCGGTATGGACTATATATATGAATACCATTTTTGGATTTTTTTCACTGGTGTTGAAAAAGCATTTTGTAATTATCTATTTTTTTCTGAGATGTTTAACATTATTAATTTTTGAATAGTTAAAGTACACACACTATTGAAAAATTAATAATATTAAATATGGTATTCATATCTACCACAAATTTCGATTCATAAGCTGAAATGATCGAAGACATACTATAACAAGGAACTGTCAACTCTATACTTTTGTTTGCCGCTAACTTTAGGCTGTTTTTAAAGTCCAATTTTAAATTATATCTTTGAAACTATTTACTAAATGTTTTATAGGAGTTCCAAATTTCCCTCCTGCCTTTTTCCTAATGATTTATTCACCTCCATAGAAACCGATGCATCCCGATTCACCTCTACCTAAACCTTCTTTGACTACTCCGTTTACAAAGAAGGTGTTGTCACCGTTGTCATTGCTAATAATTTCTTCAACCTTTTTCTTCTGTTCTTTATTTCTCATCATCTTCATGATTTCTATCTCTACTTTGCATCCTTCCCAGGGTCTTTTCCTATTCATACTGAACTCTTCTCTCCACCTATTTTTCTCATCATTTCACAAGTTTGAGCTCTGATGCCTTTGTAGATCTTCAGTCTGGTCTTTAGCGATCAAGGCGAGTAAAGGCTCTTTGTCTAAGCCAGGGCATCCATCCAGCGACCGCATACTATGAAATTCGATTCCACCATGACTTTGTAAAATGTTTGGAGGCTATTCCACTCGGTCTCTGACATAGCACTTTGGATTTTGGACTCATCTTTCACTTTCATAGTGACTTTCGCTTCGTGTTCTTTAAAGTTCAAACCGCAATCAAAGCGGCAACTCCAAGGAAAGTGAGAAATTTATTGACCTTCCTTTTAATGTTGAGGTTTTTCGCTCTATCTTGGAGACTATTAGTAAACATGCACGCCTTATATTTCTCCAGTTTTAGATCTATTTTGGTCCGGATGACCCATCTTTCTATTATGGTAGCAGATCGTTCCAGGCGTTCTGTTGCTCTTTCAACGCTAACGTCTTGTGTCCAGGCATTGTTATTGTCAGAAAAACCTTTCATTCATTCCAGTCGTTAGCGTAATTGAGAAACAGAATGAGGGAACTGACTGCTCCTTGCGGTACTCCTTGTTAGAGGTGTTTCCATCGGCTGTGGTCATCATTAACTCATACTCTTATTATTATTATTCTGGACACCCTTAGGGGACCGCTATAAAAGTCTGATACGAACCAGGAAATCAATTAGTGTTTTTGGGTTTTGGAAGATGTCGGCTGGTCTTCTCGCGTCACATCTGTGATTGTCCCAGCATGGGCAGTCTATCAGTATCAGATAGGCATTTTTGACCACGCCTTCGTTGCAGTCTTTGCAGTAGGGGTATTTGACTCTCTTGATATTGTGGAGAAGATTTCTGAATATAGGGCTTTTCCGGTTCTGAGCTGATGGACATGGATGGCCTCTTTCCTTGAGAGTTGGGGATCAGAGAACTTGGATTTGTCATAAAAGGTATTGCTGAACCATTCTGAAAAGTTTTTATTAAAAGAGATGCTTTTTCTTTCTGATCTATGAGCTACCTTAATGGCAGAGTCGATATCAATAGCAACATTTTTCTGATCAAGACTAAGGCCCCGTTTAGCGAGATCATCTGCTTCTTCATTCCCCTTGATGTTGCAGTGAGAAAAGATCCACTGAAGATGGACATGGATATTCTTCGAAGTAATATATTTTGAATACTGGCGAGAATATCCGCGACTGTCTTGCTCTTGTTATCAATTTTGTCTATCACACATAGCACAAATTAAAATAAATAGACAGGCCATTGAGTTCCGAGTAAAACGGAATTGGCGGCAGTCTAAACTCCAAGAAATCTGCATTATTTACACCTTTTGTAATTAATACTGCGTAGGCTAGTTGGCTAATGGGGTTTTGGACTACAGATCTACATGCAGCGTGGATTCGACTCCTGGTAACTGGCAGAGGAGTATTACTATATGTCGATGAGCAAGAAAGTGCCACGGTTGTAGTAAAACTTACTAATGGCATCACTAAAACTGGTTAAGTGGCATTCACATAATGAAGGCATAACGGAATTCATTCTTAAAATTGGCTTCAACAGTTGAATTACTCGATGAACAACACGATTAATACACGGTCACTAGTTCACAGCGGCTCTTTGAACTCGGACTCCGTAGCTGCTAAATGTGTCAAAGGGCAGGGGTGATAAGAATCACTGAGTTATGCTAGGCCACCAGATCAATAACCGGAAACATGGCACTTGGAACCCACGAAAGATGTAATATGACGGAAATTCGAAAATATTTAATATGAAATGAACCTATTAGGACTCAGTGAAATCCAATGGAAAGGCAACAGAGAATTCAGTGGCAACGGATTCAGAATTATCTATTCAGGCTGCAAGAAGCAACAAAGAAGAGAAGCAATCATCATCGACAGATACTACGCTGGAAGAGTAAATAAGACATTCCAAAAAAGCGACATACTTCTTTCTCGTGATCACAATTGAAGCAAATCCAAAGAACATAACAATAATGCAAGTCTACATGCCAACATCACAACACAAAGACGACGAAATTAAAGAAATGTACGACCAGATAGAAGATCTTATACCTGATACCAACGAAAATGATAACTTAATTCTAATAGGAGACTGTAATGCAATCGTTAGAGAAGGACGAGACGGTAAAGAAATCGGAAACTTTGGATTGGGTACAAAAAATAGAAGAGGACAACGACTCATGGATTTCTGTAAACAACATCAATTAGTAATGACAAATAAAATATTCCAACAAGATAAGAGAAGATGATACACATGGAAGAGCCATGGAGACATTTCTCGATATCAAATTGACTACATCGCAGTCCGTCAAAGATACAGAAATAGCGTAAAGAAATCATGCAGCTATCCTGCAGCTGACATCAACACTGAACACAACTTAATAATCATGAAAATAAATTTGAAGTTCAATAAGTTAAAACCGAGAAAATCACAGAAGAACTGGAATATTGAATGAAAATTAAAGAACAACATTATCAAGGAACACTTGACAACAAGAAGACAAGATAACCTGAACTACAAATGGAATGCAGTGAAACAAACGATATTAGAAATAGCAAAAACAACACTAAAAGAAGATACACCCGAAAACACACATGAATAACGTATGGGATGATTGCTAAAATGGAGGTACGTAGAAAATGGAAGAACATCAAAATGAAAATAGACGGCAAAATTACAAAAGACTAAATAAAACACATGAAGTACGCAATAGTTGGTTGGGGAAAACATGTTAGCACTTTCATGACACAGAAATTAAAGGAAGGATGGATTTAATGTACATATCATAAACTCAAGGAATGCACTGAATTCAAAACGCCATTAGATAATGGATACATTATTCAAAACAAGGATGAAAAGTTACTCACAAATAAAACTGAAATTACATAGAATCGATGGACAGAATACTTTGAAGATCCCTACAACAAGACAGAAAACCAGACAAAGAATAACCACAAATAGATAATGACTCCAAAGGCCCATTAATCCGCCGCAACGAAACAGAAGAAGCCATCCAACATATGAAAAAAATAAAGCAAAGGAGTGGATAACATACCATTTGAATTACTGAAGGCACTTGGGCCAACTAAATTATAACACAGGAACATGGCCAAATGATTTCTACAAATCAATTATAATATCATTGAAGAAGAAACCTAATGCCACTAAATGTTCATTACCATGGAAAAATCAGCCTAATGTCACAGGTGTCGAAAATATTGTTAAGGATTCTTACTAAGCGATTGGAGACAACAATTACATACTTAGGAATGGCACAATTTCGATATATAGGTGGTTGTGGAATCAGGGAAGCCATAAGAATAATGTGAACAATCATAGAATGAAGCATATACTTCATTGACTTTGAAAAGGTATTTGACAAAGTGAATTTGAAAATAATAATGGAGTTGACTGGAAATACCGAAGAATCATATAAGACCTCTATATCAATCAAACGGCAAATGTAAAGATTGAACATGACGAATCAGATCCAGTGGAGATACGATAAGGAATAGGGCAGGGATTTCTGTTATCACCACTACCAAACGCGTGTTGAATGAAACATTCGACAACGTCAATGAGGGCATTAAAATAAATGGCAAGTTAATACAAGAAGTATGACTTTTGGATGATTAAGGTACAATAGCAGATACTTGAACAGGGACTACAGAAGCTAATAATAAAATCAACTATAAAGCTAAAAAATTCAATATGAAGATCAATGTAAGAAGACAAATGCAATAAGAATATCAAGAATGGGAAATGACCCAGTCAACATTACTCTGAAAGGTCAACAAGTAAAACAAGTTAGGAAATTCAAAAATTTGGGAAGAAGATGTCAAGAAGAAATTCGAACCAGAAAAGCAATGGCAAAACAGCATCTAAAAAAAGAAGAGAACTTCTATCCAAGAGTCTGAAAGTAGAAAATAGTGATGACACTAATCTGGAGCATACTGTTATATGATTCTGAGACGTGGACATTACATGAAAACAATAAGAAGAAAATCAAAGCATTTGACATGTGGATATTGAGAAGAATGCAAAAATCTTATGGCAAGACAAGAAGACAATGAATGACTCTAAATGGTTAATTATGACATAATTAACCATTTAGAGTCATTCATTTACTTCTGATAAAATACAATTCTGAAAAAAATCAATTTCATGGACCTGCCCTGGTATGATGGAGGATCTCATAGACTAGCAGCCATAATTGTGAAGCATCCAATTTTCTAATATTTTCTAATATATTAGAAAATTGGATGTCTTTTTAATTCTAAATCTTAAATTTGGTTTAGATTTTACCTAGAGCCATTTTTTGTGAATTTGGCCAAAAATATCTATTAATACAGGGTGTGCCATAAATCCCAATGACTTGAATTTCATACTTCCCATGGATGGTTTGGATCAAATTTGATACACATGTAGGTACCTTAGAAAGATTCAGTGGCAAATTGTTTTGAAATAAAATTAATATGAGGTACGAGCTAGAGGCTTATAACATTATTCAGGTCCTAAATGAAAGATTGTCCAATTGACTTTATATTTGATCTGTTGGTTCACTAGGTACTACTCAGTAACACAAATCAATAAATAGATTTAGGAAAATTTTGATTATCGATTTTGTTTGCCCACGAAAATCATCATATTTGTTTTTATGGGTACTGCGACCCATGGTTAATACATCTTAGCAATCGGCTAGAAATTAGTAATATGAGTTTGCACCTGAAACTGATTAATTAAGGCCAATTAACAGTTTAATGACGGAGGTGTGAATAATTCAGTTTCTATGTAGTTTGGATCGCCGCCAATTCTGTTAGGAAAAATAAACAAGTCTACTTCTTTAAACTAATCTATTCAGTAGTAGATAACCTAAGATATATTTAACGGTTTCCCATGGCTACCACTGCACAAACAAAATGGCTACCGTTTATTAGGTCAAAGTGATGTGATTGGTTCCTTTCATTATTTAAAAAATAAAAATTTGTGATGCAAATATTCATGCTACTACTTAGAAAATATGTAGTTATCAATAAAAAGGTTATATTTTATAAAAAAATAAAACGAGCCAGTCATATCGCTACTAGATGCGCTGGTCTCCGCCATTCTGTTTAAGTAATCAGTTGACTGCTATTGCTATTTTATATTATTTTGCTTCTAATTAAACATTTTTATGAGTTCGCATTTATAACTGAATAATTAGTACCAATAATTATGTAATTAGCACTGCCAATAATTCTATTGATACATAATTTGTCTTATCCTTAATTAAAATGACGTAGGTGTGAATAATGCTGGGTGAAGTGGGAATATATAGATTGAATTTGCTGTATAAATTACACTGCTTGGGCAATGGGAATTTGGCGGATAATTTGTTGGACAAGTGGGATTTTATGGTTTGAATGGTGAAGTGCGACGGCGGTGGGGAGGGGGGGAGTGGGAATTTATCGAATACTTTGCTAAGGACCGCTGGATAATTGAGATTATATTTTGCTGGAGAAGTGGCACTATTGGGGAAGTTGCACTGCTGGAAAGTGGGAACAGGCCTGCAAATTCATGGTTATCCAGATTTTATTTAAAAAAATAGTGAATTAGATCAGTTTATTTAAAGTAGAGTAAGTGACCAACTTCAGTTGAATTAGAATATTTTTCAAAGGACATGCTGCGAAAGTAATTGTACTAGGGAGCCTTCCTACACATGTAGGTATTATAAGAAAGTCTTAAAGTACATTGGGTATCTATGTAGGATAATTCACGAAAATATCTGAACATCAGTTTCATTGTTTGAGTTTAGAGATAATGTTCAAGATTTCTTACACACAAAAAGCCTATAATTTGTAACAGGATAACCTATGTTTGACTATCGATTTTCTTATTTCAAATCTTCAAATTACTCTGCCCAGATGAACAGACTGATATGCGAGCCGTTGGTCAGTTTGTTTCCTAGCTTTTCAAAAGCCACTTATTTTTTTGTTGAAGCGTTTTATCTTTTCTTATTATATTTTAAAATAAACTAAATAGGTAAATGAAGAAACGACATATTTTCTTCCTACAAATTGTACAACGCGCCTTCGATTTAATTTCTGTGGATTTCAAAGAGAGCATTATGTACAATATCGTTTTACACTGCGACTTGCTGATTATACTGCACATAGGTACCTACCTATTTGAATATATTTTGGACAAATATGGTTGAATTAACAAATATATAATATACGAATATGTATATTAGTTGTTTTTGGACTAAAATGAAAGAAAAAAGTTAAATTTTAGGAGTAACAAACCGATCGTTCACAACAGGTAGGTAACTAAAAAGAGTTTTTTTGTTAATATGTTATATAAAACTATCATTATTTTAAAGTGTTCTAAAAATGAACGAAATTAGTTAATTTATTGTTCCTTTATCACCGCTAACAAATTATTGTTTGTGAGTAAAATTTTATTAGGTAGGTAGCTAAAAACAGTTTCAACCAATAAAATTAAAATGTTGTACGCGGGTATCAACGATTCATTGAGATTCATAGGTAGGTACTTATATTGTTAAAACCATAGAGTAATTATTATATATATTTATTACTCTATGGTTCAAACTATTGATGTTGAACTAATATAAAAACTATTAGTTAGTCAAACGAAGGAATAGCTTGACTCAAGAATTTTTTTGCCTAAAAGTGGTTATGTTTTTATTAAATTCTCATTTTAAATTACGTATTATAGAATGAATCTGTCATTTTCTAACACAACAAGTATTAATTCTTGCAGGTGCCACTTGGAAGTTGTCCCGCTACTCCCGGAACCCTCTTCTCGTCCATATCTCCACGTACACCAGCAGTAGAAACTCTTCTACAGAGCACCAGTCTTCTGGACTTGCCCCGAGCCACCTCTACTACCACTCCAACACCGCGTTATGCCCATGACAGACAAAACCAACGCCGACACCAATCCTCCTCAATGCTCTACAGTGCAGTTCGTGCCAATGATGACGATGACGAGAGCACTTCCTCCGATGACAATACTCCTCAGGATGTCGTTGACGAGGGTTACGAAATCTGGAAGCGCAATGGTTCTTACATTACCAACCCTGGTCATTCCACTATTCTAAGACCGACCTATTCAGCATCAACCGTTAGCAAACGACTGAGCAGAAATCAGCCAGATAGTTCCAGTACAGGTAAAATGCCCATATCAATTCCACTTCGACGCGTTGGGCTCAGTCAACGTCACAACCATCGGCCACAATCGTATGATTTGTCAGACCAACAACGTTACCCTCTGCACTACCGCAGTACCAAATCGATGGATCGTGAGCAGCAACAACATGATGAATCTGGCAACATGAATGGAGGCTCGCGGGGCTGGAATTCCAGCATATTTAAGGGAAAGAGGGAAGGTAGCAAGAAGGGGTACATTATCAAAGCCAACAGAGTTGATAAAATCTGTGTATTTGTCTTCCCCCTTTTCTATATTCTCTTCAATGCCATGTACTGGACCTACTTTCTATTCATTTCCAAGGAAATCCAAGAACGGTAGCTTCCATAGAAATACAAAATACTAAAACAAATATCTATGGTAGCTTCAATTGATTGTTCGTTTTTATACATTTTATATTTAATTTATTGTTTTAATTTTTAACCTTAGCTACCTACCTACACTTCCAGCTGTCTGTTAATAATATTTTATTTATGACCAGTTTAATGTTTAAAAGATATTAT
Source organism: Parotoplana pacifica (assembly GCA_034780595.1). Taxonomy (NCBI): domain Eukaryota; kingdom Metazoa; phylum Platyhelminthes; order Proseriata; family Otoplanidae; genus Parotoplana; species Parotoplana pacifica. The sequence continues at coordinate 14,650 of JAUYWI010095419.1, read as the reverse complement.
TCATACTGTCTGAATGAATATACTAAAAAGTGAATAAATTAACAAATTGAATTTCAGCACTACGCAATAATGTTGCCAACATAGTTTGCAAATCTACTGTACCTCTATGTACATTAAAAGAAAAGATTATCAATGTTGCTGAAGAAAGTAAAATATTCATATTTTTATACTAACAAACTATAACAATGAATAAGTATTTATTTTTATAACTATACAAAATTGTAATTTATTAAAATTAAAATAAAATGTAATCAATCATATTCTCAAGAGAAATTACAATGATTTCACTTTTTGGCACTTATTTTTGTAACGTATTAGATAACATTTACGAATGAATAGCTTTATTATTAATAAATTTTTAATATTTATAAATGATTCTTGATGATCCACATTTTTATTATTAATATTTTTGAATTAAAAACGTTAAATTAATGTATGTACATTATGTGTTATCATTACACTAAATATTAATATCTGTTCCTATTACAATAAATGTACCATTTTATATACCATATGTACTTTTATTATAAAACTCCTTGTTATACCTACAATATGGGAAAGAAACTTTGTGATAATGAGTATTTGTTGTTTTTTCAATTGTGATTGTATCACAATATTTTACGTAAATATTTTAATGAAAATGCAATAAGGGTCATGTTTGGTTACGTACAATGTCTGCACTGTGCCTGGCGGGGAAATAGGAAAACCTTTGAGGCCAAAATGAGAGAGATCAGTCACCAATAAGCTGAAGGCTCCATGAAATTACTTATTTTGTTCAATGGGGAGATATATTTGTTATAAAAGCATTAACAACATATTAATTACTTCTGTAATAAAATCAAAATTATAAAATGAAGCCATAGGGAAATGACTTTAGCCACACCCAAACTATCTTTTGATATTTTATCTTCAGTTATTATCAATGAACAGGGAGTGATCATTTACTTTCCTATTTACAAAATCTGTCGATATCCTTTTCTTCAAAGTTGCAATTTTAAAAAAACAAACTGAAAAATATTTTAAGAATTATTGTTTTAAATTTGGTGAAAACTTAATGGGTAGTTTTACCAAAATAGATTACAATCAATCTTTTGCATAGTTAAAACCCACTAGGTATCCCTTCTTCTTCTTCTTTTTCTACTGGCTTTTCCCACATTTATAGGTGGGGTCGCCGGTGCGGATCGTTTTCCTCCACTTCTTACGATCCATTGCGTCCTCCTCCCGGACTCCCACCTGCTCCATATCTTCACCAATGCAGTCTTCCCATTTCTAGGAATCCCTTAGAATTACTAAAACAATTTTCATAGTAAATTAGATTTTATCTCATGGGCTTCAAAATTCCAATTTGATTTTGTTAATTGCACATACTGTAGAAATTTCGAATCATGTATACTAATGTAGACAAATGTGATATTTCTTATAAACAATTTTGAACGAAGTTTTGTTTGGATTTATAAACTGTAATTATGCCAGAAATTGTAAATTATATTTTATAGAAAATGTTTATGAATGTGTTTTGTATTACGTACGTTTTGTTATTATATAGACTGTATATTATGTCAACTAACTATTATGGTGGCCCCAACTTTGAATCTGGCCCATTAAAAGTATTTGAGATTATTAGAATAAAAGCTTGACTATTTTATCGACTAAAATAAATCTAGCTGTTTCTATTTGCAGTTTTGCTTTCATTGATTCAAGAAACAAATTTAGGATAGAATTTTTGGCGTTGTTACAGAAAATAGTTCTCAAATTTCAAATGTAATCATTGAATGTAATTCATTAAATTAGGAACCTACAGAAATCGAAGAATTATAATTTATTCATCTAAAATATTGTTGAAAATCTCCGATTTCTATGATTACATAGTTCCGATTTTATGATTCCATGGTTCCAAAATTAAAAGCGCTTGTATGTATTTGGAGAGTTGAGAACTGTTATCTGTTGGTTATTGAAATAAAAAAAGAAGACATTTTCTAAACATTGCGCTCTTGAACAATAGTTATTTAGGTTAGAATAATTACTGGATATTTAATAATGATTGCCACGCTCCCATTGGCTCACAGACCTACATAAATGAAAATTTACAGTTAAACTTAATGCCTTAATTGTGTCTGGTGGTAGTCAGGAAAAAACTATTGCGGAACATAGTCCATGTTGGACGACCAAAAAGGCCACAACACCTGAATTGCGCATAGGTTTTGTAACTACTTTGTAGTTTTGTAAATAAATTTCTATACGTTTTTTAGAATTTACAATTTAATTTCTTTTCTTGAATGTCTGGGTGAACAGATTAATATGATTTCTAATAATTTTGTTTACATGTATTATTAAAAGTATTTAATAAAAAAATGCCTATAAGCAGTAATTACTGGGCTAAGCCACTGCACGTAAAGGGGCAATCAATATTGAAAACCCGTTGTACATTTGTTCACTGAGTTATTCCTCTCTTTTTCTCCATCTCCTCTACTTTTGTTTATAAAATTATACAACAATATACTTTGTATATTAAAAAAAATCTATTGTCATTCATGTCTGAAATTTCACCTGCTGGCAATACCATGGGATATTCAGTTACTTACCTACATAATTAATTAATTAGCTTTTCAAATAAGATTAGAAATAAAAAAAGTAAGTGAAATAAATGTAAAATAATAAAAAAAACTGAACACTAACGAAAATACCTAAGATCTTAGCAAAAAGATGGCTGGCCATTTTATAACAAGAGAAAGTAAAAAATAGATTTTAAAAGAAATTTGTGAATTGGATGACCAAAGCGCAAAAAAGAACGAAAAACAGATTTTCTATGTGTTTTTCATATTTGAAATGGTTTAAGTTAACTAACAAATACATAGTAGATCAATAAATATATAAAAAGTGAAAAAAGAGGTATCAATTTATATAGGTAATAATTTAAGGTTAAGTCATGGTTTTCTAGCTTAATTTTGTTTAACTACTAATATTTAAAAGAAATTCCATACCCACTGAAGTTGGTATGCTTATAATTTGTTATGAGTGTTTTTCACTTTCTATGTATGTATAGATCTACCTATTTTGGTTAATTTTAACCAAATCAAATATACAAAACACTTACAGAATCTTGTTTTTGTTCTTTTTTGCACTTTGGTCATCCATTAGGTACCAATTTATATATTTCTTTAAAAATTTTGATATTTTACTTTTTCTTGTTTCCGTTGTTCTTTTTAACAAAAAAATAGTATTCCTATTTTTAATTTAAAAAGTCAGTGTTGGAATTTGCAACATTTAACCATCAAAAATTAAATATTGTACCATACTTTTGACATTATTGCGTACATATCAAATTGCCCTTTCCAAAGAGGTTTTGTAGTTTTAGAACTATACCCCTCAAAGTTAAAATTGAGTTTTCAAAAAGTACCAAAAATCTGAAAATAGATATACCCCTAAATGACCTATCTATATTTCTCAAAAATTATCCATTATGAAACAAAAGCGATGCCCTCATTTTGACATATGTTGTAGTACAGGCTTAGCCTGCCTTTTTTCAAAAAACTGTATCTAGATAGGTGATGTAGTTTTTCAGATGTGACCTTCGAAAGACTATTTTATGTGCCACAGATCCACCCCAATTTATACATAGTCTGATATTCAGCAGATGTTCTATTTTTGGTATACCTGTATCTATAGACACAATATAAAATAAGAAAATATGTTTACAGTATACAGTACCAATGATTACTGCAGTAAGTTAAACCTAATTTAATTTTAAGAAGATTATCGCTGGCATAAGAATTCGTAATTATACCTAATATTCAAAGCTAAACATTTTATGCTTCTCCATTGACAGATTTTATCGTCCGGTAACATTTTTAATAAATAAACATATAGGTACTTAAAAGTAGAATTTCATAAACAATTATTGGAAATACCAAATTGTAATTGATACATAAAAGATTTTTTTAAATTGATATTAGTTTAAGTGAATGCTGACATAATTCATATACCACTAAAAATTGTTAGAATATCTTATACTTCTACTAAAATGACTACAAACGTCGTTTTGTGTCAATTATTTTAAAGCCCACAATTCTACCTATACCTATATTTTACCCTATGAATAGCAAAAAAAGTTTATAAAAATATATTTGTTTTTAAGCATACATAGATCATAAAAATATTTGATTTTTAGTACCTACCTATCATATTTATAAGTAGTATCACAGGATAAATAACATTGTGAGTATTCGCTTTAATAAACAGTAGCCATGTTCTGGCAAGTAAATTTGTAGGAATTTGTGAATGTTCACACACATGTTGACAATGTTTAACTATCTGAAATAACATTTAGTAGATATTAGATTTTGATATAATTTTATAAAATGCTTTATAAAAAAACAAAACAAAAAAATAATGATAATCTCATACTATTGTCTGTCGTATTACGTATTTAAGTCGACAATGCTTTATTAACTAAAAATTTGATTTTATGGCGCATTGTTAGTGACATTTTCAGATTTCTAGAGTTCTAAATAGCCACCCATCATTTGAGCACATGTTATAGAAGTGCACACGAAATTGTTGTACCTTTGATTCCAAATTCTTATATTAAATAAATTTAAATATATTACACACAATTTATTTATCTCCATCAAAAAATCAATATATGCAATTCGTATACTGATGACATAATATGCCTAAAAAGTCATTGGTACATTAGATACTTCGAAAAGTAGGTTTCTAAAATAAAAATAAAAGCTGGCGTATAAAAAACATAAATGGAAATCTAAACACAAACTTTCTATGATAAGATAATGTGCTTTGCTATTGTTTTATTCTCCGCTGTAGCCAACCCATAGGTATGCAGTGAGTAGGTACTTCTAAATAGTACAGACATTATGCATAGTCGCATGGTAAGTTACAAAACATTGCTATTTTCAAGTTAGCTACTTTTAGTAAATAACACATCCATTCTAGTTTGTGCTGTAAACTTGAGGAGCAACAGAAACAGATCAAATAGTTCTTCTTTATAAAGCCTGAATATTGTAATATTAAGCATTTCGATCTATACCTATGAAGAGACATTTTATAAAATTTAAAATCATGAAAATGCTGTCCGTACCTAGCATTATTTAAACTGATTTCTAAATAATGAATCTTATGGGATTGCCTATTTTATTGAAAGTAATTAAGAAATCATTAAAAAACAGCAACGAGGTAGCAAAACAATGCATTCATTATGTCAAAACAATATCTGCAAATCGGCAAGTAGAGGTATCTACTCAAATAAATACAATTTTAGAAAAATGTTTTTCTGTAGGTAACTAACTATATGAATAAATATACATGAGCTTGCAAATTACTAGTCGGTACCTCATAGGTTGGTAATAAGTAACTGATAAAAAGCTTGTTAATGGTGTCATGCCTTGATGCACAAACGGGGCAATAAAGATCACTGAACAGTTTTATCCATAAATTTATGAGCCATAAAGTCTCAACTCAATCTACAATTCTTTTATTTAGCAAGGGCTGTTCCAAAAATAAACAAACACGATTCTTGACTTTTTCAATAATTTTCTACAGATAAGTTTACACTATTAGAACCATTTAAAAACAAAATTGCGATTAGGGAACCTGGATAGTCAACAAACAGTCTATAGTACCTATTGCCAATGTCTACTTCTACTCTACACAAAATAAAATTTATTAAAACACATACCTACACACAAAAATTATTTTGATGATCAAAGATGATATGAAAATGGAGACCATTGCAACAAAAGTGTATTTATTATTAATAATTCGTTGAGTTAATAATAATAATAGAATCGACCATTTCTGATAGTTATTTGAGTTCTGTAATTAGTGTTCACTAAATTAATAACAGGTTTCGTTGCCTATTGCTATTCAATTTTTAAGGCGACACTTTACTTTCGTGTTACAAGTAGGTACCTACCCTGAAAATGACAAAGGAGCCACGAGGAAAAGCATTTAATTTTCTACTTGTTAAATGCAAATAGAAAAGTCTACAACTAATTTCAGGTCACTGAAAAAAATAATTTCTTTAGAATATCACAGATACATAGAAAACCATACAAACAAATAAAAATTATACCAATTCATATCGGGTACAGACAAAAACTCGTAAAATAGAATTGTTCGTATATTACGAAAATAATTTATTCGTATATAAATTTTCGCCTATAAAAAATTCATATAAAATTGTTCATACTTAAAAATTCGTAAAAACATTACGTGGTCATTGATAAATATTGTTAAATAAATAAATTCATGTCTTTATTTATAATCTAATCAAATTTCTGTCTCTGGATTTTCTCTCTACACAATTTGCACTCTAGTTTTAAAGAAATACGTTAAGTACCAATACACTGTTGTCGTCATAATATTAATACATTTTACATTTATTATTAACATTATTGAGTAACAATAGCTCATTTTTCAATATTCTGCACGAATATTTTAAAGGCGAATAATTGTATACGAATTATTCTATACAAATTTAGTATGTACAAATTTGTCTATTTTACGAATTTTGCTATGAACCGATTCATATTAATAGTATAAACAAGGTATTGGAATAATTTAAACCTTTTGTTGCATATTAACCTCGGTTATCTTATATTTCCATTTATTAAATTAATATTTAATAAACAAATCCATTAGGAAATTCGATTTACTAGAAAGCTGACACTTTATTTCTGCGGTATCAATTCAATGAATTCGTGCAATCATACATTTAATCGATAATTTTATAGATAGTGATACAATTTTATGGAATTAATTGTGTTTGTATTATCAACATAAATACTATAAAAAGATTAAATTATCGAAAAATAATTCTACATATTTATTAGAACCATTTTATAGTTTACTTGCTGACCATAGATACAAATTTGGATTAGGGTTGGCCAATCAGTATCACCATGGTTATCCAACGCTGCTTTACAGATTGCAGAAGCAAGAAAGAAACTTAAGAACCAAAGTTATAATTCAGATCATGGCAAGAAATACAGAAAGCTCTCTGCAGATTTTCAACCTCAAGCCAGGATTGACAAATAGTTATACTACAAAGAAATCTGCACTAATATTGATACTGCACACAAGAACAAGAACAATATGAAATATTTCAATCTTAAAAAATCCTTTAAACCAAATGTAGGAGCTATCAAATCGGCTAACCGGTCAATCATTACTGATAAGGATAATATTAAACGGCGCTGGAAAGCTTACACAGAGAAGCTTTATGAAAGAACTGATGACAGCAGACTGGTAGTATCAGATACCCACGATCTGAAGTCTGAAACCAACCAGGCCATTAAAGATCTGTCAAAAAACAAAGCCCCAAGGTGATGATTATATCTTTAGCGAAATATGAAAACATTCGAAGAAGTGGGATCTGACGTACTCTTGCAATAAAAATTAGAGCACATGTTCATGGCCCAATGATTGGAAGACATCGGTTTTCATTACCCTTTTTAAAAACGGAGAGCCATTAGTTTGTGAAAACTACAGAACTATAGCTTTAAAATCACACACAAGCAAAATCCTTCCCAAAAGCATCCAAAGGAGACTTCAAAATTGTGTTAACAATCAACTGCCACTCGAACAAGCTGGTTTCAGAAGGTCTAGAGACACTCGTGATCAAATTTCCAATATGAGTTTGTTGATGGAAACAGCTCATGAACGCAAGCAAAACGTAATTTTCTCTTTCATTGACTACTCCAAAGCTTTTGACTGCCTGGGACACACTGCTCTTTTGAACATCTTGTACAAAATGGGTTGCTCTACTCACATGATCAACTTACTCAAGAATCTTCACACCGACCTAATGGCTGTCATTAGAACCGATGTTGGAGACACAAATAGTTTCAAGATTGGCAAAGGAGTCCTTCAAGGCTGCATTTTGTCTCCTATGTTGTTTAACCTCTATGGTGAGCACATCATGAGATCTGCTTTGCAGAACAGCGCACAAAGCGTACACATAGGCGGCAGAACCATCAACAATTTCAGATACGCAGACGATACAACACATCCAGAATCAGTCGACCAAACGCTTTTCTTATTAGTCAAAAAAGAAAGTGAGAAAATGGGTCTCTTCCTCAATGCAAAGAAAACAAAAATCATGAAGAATACCGCCTTTACAGACTTTAATATCCAATATGAGAAATGCGAGATCGTGAATCAATTTAACTTCCTCGGCTCAATGATTAACACCAAAGGAGATTGCCGAAGAATCACATTCTGCCGCAAGGCCATGATTAACCTCCAAAGACGGTTGAAACTCTTGTTCACCCAAGTTCTTCTGTATGCCGCCTCTGAATCTTGGAATTGTACAATCGCCTCCAGACTAAAGATTCAAGCATGCGAACTCTGGTGTTGGAGACGTATGTTACGCATTTCATGGAAGGCTAGAATGTCTAACACGACTATTCTTCAGCTGCCATTTGACGCTCTAATCCTCAAGAACAAGTTGAGCTATTTTGGACATATCATGAGGACCCAGTGAGAAAATTTCGACCGTGACATGATGTTTGGTATGATGGAAGGATCCAGAGGACCTGGAGACCTCGCAACAGGTGGCTTGATGAAATAAAACTGGTCACCAGTCTTTAGCCTCTCTGAATTAAAAGAAGCAGTCCTGGGCACAATAAGTTGGCGTTTTCTCATTTGCTTGGTCGCTAGGAGTTGTTCTCGACTGGGTAGCACCAGATCCTAATAGTAATAAAAAATAGTATAAAAGACATTTTTATTAATACTTTATGATATTTCGGCTTCATCAAATAAAATCCAAAATACAGAACATGAAATTGAAATTTCATAAAAATTTAAAATCGAATTAAAAAGATTTTGGAGGTCTAATGAATAAAGGAATAATTTGTAACCATTGGGTATAAGATGATGTTTATGTTTCTTCACCCTATTAAGATTTGATTTTGTATTGTTGTTGAAGTTCAAATTCTTGTGTATTATTTCAAATTATACCCATTTGACAAAGCTTAAGCTACTTATATGTAATTATTAATCTCACCTACGAGTATTTTATACTATTTTAATTTGGTTTTGTATTTGTAATTCTATTCAGCCACTGAGTGCAACTGAATGGAACTACATAGGTGTTTATAAAAATACATTAGGTATTTAATATTTTTTATCAGAAATATCTAGGACTACAATTCTGATTTCAAATTTCCACTGCGATTTCCATCATTATTAGGAATTTTATGCTATAATTAGGGATTGTATGATTAAATCATCGATTTTATGATTTAAATATAAATCAGATGATTTAAAGTGATTTAAATTTTATGTAAATTTTAAATCTATTTATTAAATATTTTCTGTACTACGTGCCTATCTACTGTGTTTCCAAATATTTTTACCTTTTAGGACACGAATATTAAAAACCTACCTGCATTTCGTTTTGTTATGAATGCTATCAACATGCAAAACAAATTCTCAAATTTAAAACAAAGAAAGCAGCCATTTTGTTGTCATTGTTAATTACATCTCATGCCATCAATCTCTAAGTCATCCGAAAACACATACAGTGAAATTATATGTTATTTAGATGTATGTAAATCTAGAAAATTAAAAGTTTGCATGATGAGTGTAATTTGGAAAAAAACTTGGAACATTTTAATTGTTTTTTTTATGTAAAGTTTCTGATGATTCGCTTAGTTTTTGCTTAGCTAAATTTTATCAACAATTTCATGTCCTATAAATTTATCAGAGTATGGTTGAACAATGTTATGCAAGATTCCATTAGATGAGGCATAACCAGGGAAAATAATATAAAATTTGAGAATTAAAATATTAAATAACATTTTTTTAAATAATCGGAACACTTTGAAAAAGTACTATTCTTTAAGTATTTAACGGTACGTAATATGTGATTAATAGAAATATGCAAGCATTGTAGTGTGATCTTTTTCATAAACGTAAACATATTCTCCTCCTTTTAGGTAGTATGTTGCTTAGCCACCCAAAATATCAAATATGCATTAACGATACAGAAAAATAAACGATAAAATGGGACAGATAGTTTTGTAAACAGACACAGTTAATTTGTCCTTCTAATGAACCTATTTCTTGTCTGACGAATTTGTTATTTTGATGTCAGTTAATTTGATTATTCCAGATTCTATTTTGGTTGATCTGGACTTAAAACTTACATTTTTTGGAGATGAAAATAATTTTACCTAGATTTCTTCAAAAATCTTACAATTTTATAACCTACATTTTGCAAGCAAATATCAAAATCGCATCTGGCAATGTTGTTTTTATAGTCTCAAAAATCGAATTCGTATGCAGGTCATCATATTTTGAAGAAATTTGGGAATATGACACCAAGTTTTTTTTTGTAGAATCAACAAGATTAATAAAATGCTACTATAAGGTATTTACGAAGAATGCTTGCAAGGTGGCAGCGAGAGGGTATAAATAGAAAATTCCCAAATGCTTGATTCAGATATTTTCGTCATTGTCTTTTTGGGGCTATGGTTAGAAAATGAAACTCGCTCCGGACAAATGTGCATTGGATCACGAAGAAATTGACCTGAAGATTAGCGACAAGACAAAACCTTGAACTCCTCAAAGTTTTATGGGGGTTAATCTTGACAGATTTCTGGAACTTCGGTGTTCATTCTAAGAATGTTGTGAACTAGATGAATTCCAGAATCAGACTGACAGAAATAGGGGTATAACCAACAACAGTCTAGGACTCGTTTATTTTATCCTGTATTGAGCGTGGTTCCCTTCTATCCCCACCTCTGCCAGCAACAAATTGGAGTTTCGTCAAAGCAAAGCAGAGATAATCATCACATGCTGCCCTCGTATGACCAACAATTTTTGATTTCCTGTGTGTTGAATCCAATCTCGAAGTTATAAAAGTTTGAAGTTGAAACCTGGAGTCTGTCTATACTAAAACCATCCGTATAGACAACCAAGACCCCTTCAGGGCACAGTGCTATCCGTGATAGTCAGTAGAGGCTAGCATATAACAATAGGCTATCTAGAGAAACACAGGCAAAAAACTTGCTAGCAGCATTAGTCTTGAAATCCTCTACAAAAAGAGTAAACCTATGATTCCCAAACATCCCTGTTGGAAAATGTCCAACGAAAGAGTCCTCTTTTCTACCTCCATCCATTCTCTTATTTCCAAAAATTACAGCATCGAAAAACAATCCCTTCTGATCTGGCTAATAAAGTTACTATTTCTGGAATAATGGATCAGTCAAGTACTCGATTAAAGGTCGCAGGAGACGGTCGCCTTGCTCAGACGGTTTTTAGCCACCTTTATGCTAAAAATTGTCTAATCAGTAATTTCAAATAGTTACATTTATATATTACTTAAAATGAATAATTTGTTTTGCTTTCAAAAAACACAAAAAGTTAAATATATAAAGAAAACATCTGCTCTATTAGAGAAATAGATTTTAATATAACATGATTATAAATATGAGTCTATTTGAAATAAAACGCTTCTTTGCTTTTCTTTTCATTTATAAGTAAATAAAATAACGCTACACAATTAGTATAATATAATTTCGTACCTTCGAAGATTCACATTGAACGATTGATGTTATAAAAGCACAGTTAAAGATTTTACATATTAAATTTGTGCGAAGCATCTGATGTTACGAAACACAATTAGAGATTTCTTTATATACAATATAGGATAGGTACCTACATAGCTATTAGAAAAAATGTTTGTTTTATAAAGTTGTAATGTTTTTGTAGTTTGTTACTAGGAATAAGACTAAAATATATTGTAAAAGCTTTACTTCAATGTTTTGTTTGAAGAAGTCCACAAAATAAGAAAATCTTTAGCAACAAGATGAGCCGTATTTCCATATGATTTGATAGTCTTTTAAAACTTCCCAGGAACAATAATAAACATTTTAAATTCTGCAATAATAAATGACTATACTTTAAAGTGAAATAGATAGTATACATTTATCGTTTGATATCTGTAAGTCATACATACATACGTACATACATAGGTAACCTAATAAAATTCCAGCAAACATCTTTTTTTTTTTTTTATCCAAAATCATAATCCAATTTTTCGGCTTATTACCTCCCCGTCAACGTTTTTGTTTTTGAAACATTATTTCGAAACTTAAAATAAATTGAATTAAATATGGTTGACTATAAATTGTTTGTTATTTTTGTACTGCTTCGGCCATAGCTAGGCCATTTTCGTCAGTCTAGGTTGATATGGCTCTAAGTAGATATTATTATGTTATTATTTATTTCAGTACATGAAGTATATGTTATTTTTAAGATTTTAAAGTTAACAATGGCGAATATATAAATATGTAGTTTAAGAAAACAAAGATGTTAGATATTTAGGTCGGTACCTATAACAGCATAATATTGAACTACATAGAAGTACCGTACGTCTTTTCACCTTTTTAGCTCTAAAATATTAAAAAATAAGTTAATTCATGTACCTACTGAAATACCTAGTTACTTAATACTAAAATGTATCTACTTAGAGCCATACCAACCTAAATAACAGTTACTCATATTTACTTTTATTTATTTCAAATCATTTTTGAAATTTGTTTTTGGGAGAGCTAACTATCTTTTGGGCCGTTTTGGTCAATCTTATTTCATTGAATTTGGTTTCATTCATACATTTTAATCAAATATATAACTTTAAGTAGAAAATCTATTTTTAGATTCGTAGAAAAATATCTTGCACGATAAATTATCAAATTGTGCCAATTTATTTGGTCTATTTTATAATTTTGAAATGTTATATCTAAAGAACCACAGATCGTATTAAAGTAATTTTTGATGCAACCAACATCTAATTCTATTCTATTTCATTACACCAAAATTCAGTTAAATCGATTAAGTTTCGTGTTATACTATTATGTGCTCGTTTCTAGGAGGTTTATCAACAAAACTTAAACGTATTTTTAGTCCCTCAGACAATTAATATTATAATAATTTTTTTCAAATTTTATTGAAATTGGTTAAAGTTCAGGGACCTTTATCGGTACTGCAGAAAGAAAGTACGAAGAAACATTTTTTTTAAATGGATAATTTTGAGAATTAATAACTCCAAAACTACTGAAGCGATTTCTCTGAAATTTGCACAAGTTGCTGACATAGCAAAGTTTGATCTACTCGTATTGATCTAATTTGGTTGTTCTAGGATTTAAAATGTATGAGACCTAGATGTCTGAAGTTTAGGCCATTTTCAAAGTTCTATGATATTGGGGCAAGGCTAACTAGCTAACGACCTATTTCCATATGCCTAGATAGTTATTTTTTTATTGTTATCAATCATAGTTAGTAGTAATATGCATGAAAAAGTATGATGGCTAGTTTATGGCTTTATACGTATGTAATAGCCATAGGAATTAAAGTAATTTAGCAAGTATTTTTGATCAATTTTCGTATTTCTAGTTTAGTCGTAATTGCATTCAAGCAAGATTCAAGCTGTAGAGTGGCTTACAATAAACGATGCTTTTCAATATAGGATTGTTGTCAGATAAGTTTTGCAAAAGAGTACAGAAAAGTCTTTGGCGGTAAACCGGTTTATCCCCAGGGCTACTACCCGTGGATGATTTGGGTTAAAATTTGGTACACCGGTAAACAGGTATCTTGAAAAGATTCAATGACATTTTTTTGAAAAAATCAACATGGCGACCGATCTAGTGGCTGATGAAGTCAACAGGTGCAGACATTAAGTTTGTTCAATTGACTTCAAATTTGGTGTGTAGGTCCGCTAGGAATTCAGTAACACAAATCAATAAATATTTTCCAAAAAATGTTCATGATCAATTTTTGGGGGCAAAATCGATAATCAATATTTTAGAGCAAAAATAGATTGGGGGGCTAAAATCGATAATCAATAGTTTTTCTAAATAAATTTATAGATTTGTAATACTGAATTCCTAGCGGACCTACACACCAAATTTGAAGTCAATAGAAAAAACTTTAATTTTTGTATCTGATGATGTCACCACCCCTAGCTCGGACCCATATTAATTTTTCAGAAAAAAGTCAATTGATCTAACCAAAATACCTGTGTACCAAATTTTAACCGAAACCATCCGCGGGATATATTTACCTGTTTACCGTCAAAGACAATTAAAACAATTAAAATCCGTTTGTATCCAGCGATTTAGTTGAATCTGTGGTAGTTTTGGGCTTCCCGTGGATGAATTGGGCTGAAATTTGGTAAAATAGGCACCTTGGACAAATTCATCGACAGAATTTCTTTTGAAAACAATTGATGTAGGTCAAAATAGCCAAGACGTCATCAGGTCTAAAAGTTAAAGATTGTCCGATTGACATGAAATTTGGTGTACAGATCCATTAAGAACTCCATAATATATGTAGTTCCATAAATATGTTTTTAATTAATTGATATCAATTTTTGGGCAGAAAATAGTTACTTTTGGCCAAACATTATAGATTTAAAATCTAAACGAAGCGTTTCTATCTAACTATCTATAGTCTGTTCTACCGAATCAGTTATTAGGCAGGTTCAATTTTATGGCATCCACTTCCTCCATCCTTCTCGGTTTACTGCCCGGTTCTTCAATTCTCTATATGTGTTTGGTTTGAATTCTTCTAACATCCCCTTTCTTGGTTTTCCTCTTCCACGTTTCCCTAGAAATCGACCTTCCAG